>JAECUM010027819.1:0-31270 GCA_016617855.1 Megalonaias nervosa | reverse complement strand
TATATATATATATATATATATATATATGAACGAACGGATGTCTGCACAATTTCCAGGAATATGAGCTTTTCCCCAGGTCTACTCTGATCTTCCTTGACTTTTCTTTTGCTACAGTTTTCTTGTAGCCCTCCTTAAAATGAATGAACCGGGGACCCAACTTCCTTGTTTCCGGACTCCAACAAACTCTCAAAACTTTATTTTGTATTGCTCTTGGACGAAGACAACATGGCATGACGATATAACATACTGAAATGTAGCTCTTTACATGCATAATGGGCACGTGGAATTATCTGTCAGATTCCATCTGCGCAGATGTCATGGAGATGGGAGCAGTACATGGACTTAAGCAGGAAATGGATCTGAACTTGTCCATACTGACAAAGGTCTGTCTATACAAGTTTCCTTTCTGGCAGTTGCCCTCTTGTACTCATTGCTTGAGCAATCGTTTGCACTGATTTTGCTAACACGTTAGCTTCCCATCATCCTCACCTCTGCAAATTTCTTCCTGGACGAAAGTTCGTCGATCTGCTGATCTTGATTCATTTCATCTCTGGGATTTCCTTGAACCGAGCCCTTCTCTACCTTTATTTACTCACCCAATTATATCCATGTGCTTTAGTCTGCTCTCAGTTTCATTCACCGCCTGGATAACCTACCAATTTCGTACTGTCCTAACTTTAATTCCGGTTCCACTTATTTTCTCGTCCTGTGATTCGATCAAAGTTATCAATTGTCTAGCTTTGGCCGCCTTGTATTCGTCAACCAACGATGTTAGGGGCAGCTGTAGCTTGCATGACCTGCCGTAAAGATTAATACTGGTAAGGATGGATTAACACCCAGTCTTCTCGTCTGCTATTTGTTGATAACCTGTTCTAGTTTCTTGACTGTGCTGGTAGCGATTTTATTCACAATAAGTGGTCATGTGAGCCTTAAGAGAAAACCGTACTGTTACATTTATTCCTTGAACTTTCCTGGGAGACCGAGCTTGTTGTTTCAATCGATGTCCACTGTTCTTGACTGACAACATTGCATCCGAAGACTTTACTATGTACTTAAATGGGCTATCTGCTATAGATGGGAAGTCTTCTACTTCTATCCTCAGGTGAAACTGCTTTGTGACACGCCCCTTGTTCGCAACCAAGCACCTCGACGTCCTTGGTTTACACCTAAGTCTGGTCCATGCCTTTGTGTCATGCAGAGCTACTATAATCCATCTTGTATGAATATGGACTTGTGTTATAACAGACGTGTCATCCATGAATCCCATGCTGGATAGGAGTCTGAATGCTGACATGTTCTTTGACCCGAGGGATTCTCTTTCTGTTGCTTTGATGATAAGATTCATTCGCATCACAAAGAATCTCTGTCAAGTAGTGATAAATCTGCATGTTGAGAAGCTCAGGTGGATGTTGCTAAAGTAACTCATTAAAAGCTTAGAGATATGGCCCAATAATAGTTCAGGGTCACTTCAGTCAGCTGGTGTGGAATACACCCAGATGCGCTGACCAGATTCAACCACATCACTCTCAGATCTCCATAGCTGATCCGGGCAAAGGTTGCGTGAGGATGCTGTGTTCTGTGCAAAATGAAAACCATAGGATTCCTCCTTATGTACTGATATGTCTATGTATCCATTTTCCGTCATGCACAATGTTACCGTCTTGCCAACACCAAGAAAAAGATCCTACCTTCTACGTTCAACAAAGCTATGCGCCGGATCTAAGCGATGAGTTTGGGAGACTAGGCACCCTCCTGCCTGCTACAAACATGCTGGAGTCATTTCAGTTCTCCAGACTACTTGGGGAAGACGCCACAATCGTCTTAATAGTTTTAGGCATTTATTGTATAACTTGTAGGGCAATCCATTATGTCCTGGCGGAGAACTTGATCTTGCCCTCTGTAGGACTTCACGCACCTCATTCCATGTAGATTCTTTGGTGTCCTTGTGTTTTTGAGACATTCCTTCTGGAAAATTATGTTACAGTCAACTAGTCGTTCGTGTCTGCTTGCATCAGAATGGGTATAACTTAGGAATTGTGACACCACCTCCTTACTGCTTTCCCACCTTCGTAATTTTTCTTTGCCCAACAGGGTTGATGTTAAATATAAAGGTTGGAGATGAACACTGCGCTCTTTCTTGCTATTTCCTTTTCTCTATCAGAATCTTTCTGCTACCCTGCTGCCTTTTGCTTTTAAGACGCTCCCTGAGTATGTTGTGCAGCTGCTACAAACCCTTCTTCTCTGTGTCATTGGTTTTAGAAAGTGATTCCTCGAAGATCTGAGCTCTTGACGGATGTTATTGATCTCCCTGTTTGGTTTTGGTTCTGCTGAGCTTGAGTGTTAAATAATGGAAACTCGTAGGTCAAATAGATTAACAATCAGCAGGAACTATTAAAACTGTTTGAGGCGCTTGAATCGCAAAAAAACAAACATGTACACAGTAGATACAAGGAAGGAAAAGTTCATGTATATACAACAAATATATATCATATTCTGGCAAGATTAATGTATGACTATTTTATAGCAATCACAACCACACAAAAATAGTATCTATACGCGAAAGTGAAGTTCTGAGTGATTAACTCGTATCACTTATTTGCTTTCGCCTGTTATGTTTATTGCAGAGTTCCTAATTTCATATGCCTCTTGTCCCTGCTACTTTCTTTAGCCTGTTTAATTGACGTGTGGGATATATCATTTGCCATTAATTATGTTTATTGCCTTCATTTTCTTTAGGCCATATATTTGCTTTATTTTTGTTGCCCTTTTGTTATCACTATTAGAGCTAAGTTCGCTTTGACTCGTGTTTCTTGTTCATTCGTTTAGTCTGTTGTATTAATATGAGAGATGTTATATTACTATCATGTATTAGTTTTGATGCCATCTGTCTCGTGTATTTTACATTTTGCTTTTTGCAACTTTTATTATTATGAGAAAGAAGTTTTCATTCACTCTGACGTATGACAATTGACCTTTGATTTGGCCAGGTCATTTGCAGTTGTATGTTAAAAAAAATTACATTAAGTCAAAAAACTTGCCTTTTAAACGCATTTTTATACGCAATTTAAACTTGTGACCATTTAGTGGCTTTTACATGTTTGATAATACCTCTTTCCGAGAAATACCAGAATTACATTCTATAAATCAATTTTATTCTTTATTTTCAGCTATTCATGAAGTTTCTGCAAAACCTGACTCCACATCATTGAAAAACACGCCAATAACAGGACATAACGTTGAGCCACAACAACAACTTCATGGTGGTGAGTATAATTAAATAATTAAGCAAACCAATTTTTATATATATATATATATATATATATATATATATATATATATAAGTATATATATATATATATATATATATATATATATATATATATATTGAGTGTAATTTTATTTCTGTAAAAGGGAAAGGTTATATAGTCCTTATGAATGTGGGATCCAGCGATAAGAGCTTTCCTCTTTGTTAGATGTATATGTTTCTTGCAAGCTTTGCAACTGTACAAATGCACTGTACTAGTCTTCTTGCTCAAGTTAATTGCAGCAAAGTTTGATCGTGTACAAATTAGATACAAGTAGGAAAAACTGAATGTATACACAAGTATGTTTCAATGAGATACTGTGTTGATAAAATACTGGAAACAGTGTGAGAGATTTTTACATCATTCTCGAAAATATAAGCAATAGAACAGCCGGTCCAAAATCAGTGGTTTTGCGTTTTCTTTCCTTGTGATACTCATGAAAATGTTTCTCCAACTCTGTTTGTACATAGTGTTTTGGGGACGCAAATAAATGTCGATAAAAATGACTGCGTACCAAGTTAATATTTTAATATCGATGAAAATGTTTGAAAACTCTATCCTGTACATAGTGTTTGGGCCACACAATAAAACTCAACAACGATAACACTTAATACTTTAAATTTCTCTTCAGAGACAAGATTTGATTTCCACCGATAAAGCGATAAGTAGTTTCAGAACTCATGATTATCCACGTTGGAACAACGCAGATGAAGCGATAATCCGTTAATGTTATTACTTTTTATGCTTTTGTCCCAAATCTCATACTCGATTTCATCAAAAACTTCTTTACTTTCATTCATATTTCAAGAATGAACTCTACAACAAGAAATGAAACATATTATTGACAAAAGTATGAATCCTCTGAACCTCAAAGTGTTAAATATTTGATGTCATGTTATTGATTTACTGGTGTAGAGGAAACACAATCAGAAAAAAATATATGCCTTAGTGAGAGTCAGGATCTACTTCGAGTTGTATCAACTGTTCTTTCGTTTGGCCTGTGTTGCTTATCTCAGAGATACGTTGTTCTTCCCCTGATTCGTATCCCTTTTTTAAATTGTAAAATTTATATATATTCGTTCGAAAAATTCTGTTTTCATTATTTTAAGATTATTTTATTTTCTGATTTGCTTTGCAACGTGTTAGTTTAGCATTTATATGAATATGGCAGAAGCTATATTAACGTACGTTAATAGTTCTTTTCATTTGTCTTACGTCCCTTGGTTTTTTCATTTGACTATTTCTTTCACTATGAGAAAGAGGTTTTTGATTCACTTCACGCCTGCACATTTTACTTTCAATAGCATGTTTGCAATGACTGGAATCTGAATCCTGAATTTCATCGCTAAGATTAATCTCCTCTTCGAAGTATTTATTTACATCAATCTTGATACAATTAAATAACTTTTCAAACTACGGAAACCAACCAGTCTTTTGAAGAATTATCAATATGATGTTGACATCCTTTCTTATATTTCTTAATAATCTCCATAATGGAATATTAATGAATAAATCAGATACTTTGAAATTAAATCAAACTTTCATTCATATAAAGAAAACATATAATTAATATGGTTAACATGAGGAATTTTCTTGACTTTTCCACGATCAATTATGCTGACTGCAAACAAGACTTTCTTTCAACTGGTCGATGAATGCTAGACAATAAGTGCCGTTATTTCGCGGCTTGGTTTCAATTCCTGTTCAGAAAGAAATTAAATCTCTACCCTGTTTGATTACATTGGCATCATTTTATCTAAATCTCTTTTATGTTATCACTTGTCTTAACATACAATGTAGGATCCAGTGATAACAGGTTTCCTTTTTGTTTGGTGTGTTGTTTTTATTTTACAACCAATGAAATAATACAAATGCACAGCACTGTCTTAGTGGGTCAAAGCTATTGGCAAAATGAACGGCAACGTACAAAGTGGATAAAAGGAAGGAAAATTGTATGTATGGTTCAAGCACGTGTCAGGTACCTTCTTTTCGTGGCAAGTTACTTTCAGCCGAAGCAAAAATGTTGATATATATTTCTAGAATATAAGGAAAAGTGAGGAATACAACCTTAGTATTTTATGTGAATGTGGTATTGATGAAATTATTTCCCAAACTCTATCCATACTATATTAGGACACTATATTAGGACACAAGTAATGATCAACTAGGGTTTTCTGCGTGATGTAACCGATATGTCAATATTTATTTTATTTAGATCAAGGGGCATGAAAAACTAACTAGCTATAGATCTCATGGTTCATAACGTTGGAGCACTTGTAACAAAGACCGTCCTTAGCGCCATGTCTTCATTCTTGATTGCACTGGAAACATATACTTTCATTCATAGTTCAACCTAAACTCTACAACATCAAAAACACACGTTTCGAATAGAGTATTTTTTTCTTTATTCGCCTGTGCTATTTATCTCTGAGAGACGTGCTATTTTCTATCGGACTCCTGCTCTTAGTTTTTGCCTTTAGACTGTTTGATTGACTTCTGAGAAATAGCAATCGCTTCAGTCATGTTCTGTTTTGTTACCTATTTATAGTATCATGTAGAAATATTTTCTTATTCGCTTTGATCAGTCTCTTGCTTTTTATTTGTGTTTTATTTGTTCATCTTTTTCGTTGCATTTTTATTGACATGTGAGGTGACTTATAATTTGTTTCCAATTGTATATATTGTTCTTAAACCTGTTTATGAATAGAAGATAGTAGGTTTCACTGAATTGCTCATATGTCCTTTGTTTTGTCTTTTTTTTAAAATTTATATCATTGTGAGAAAAAGTTTGATTCACTGTGATTAGTGGCCTTCTTCCGTTCATTCCGCTGGCCTGTTGTATTAGCATGTTGCAAATACTTAATTTGCATCGTGAATATTGTTTTTAAAGATGACTACTTCTTATAAGTCTTTATTTACTTCAAAACGTGTTACCATTATACTGCCAGAATGGTCTTAACATCTATTCTCCTCTACGTTATTCCAAGTATTTGTGGTATATGAAATTGATAACAATTGCATTTATTTTGAATACACCAATAAAGATAAACTACCGTTATTTAATATGTAAACACAATAAATGAATACACACATAAATTTTGGATTGAGATTGAATGTTTATTCCGATAAAGGAAACGAAGACTCAATGAGAAACATTCTGAGCACAGTGCATTCATGTTTAGAAAAACCAATCAGCCAATCAAAAACAAAAAAACCCCAAACAAAACAACAACACCCTAATAGGTATAGACATGTAACCAACCAATTTAAATATACTTCATTTTCCATTACTGATTGTGTTAATTAATTTATATTTTATGTATATCTATTATTGAAGCATCCACGGGAAAGACGTCATATCCTAAACGAAACGCATGGCCAGAACAACCTTCTGGTAGTGAGTATAATTTAGCTAACAATAGTTATATGATAGCAATTTACTTATATTAATTACAAAGGCATGACAGTTATTAAAACAACGATATAGTATTGCTTTGTCTCTAATTTTCTGTTGAGGAGATTCCATTACTACTGGGAGTAATACTAACTGAAGAGAACAAATGCTGACGTAATTGGAGCCAAACTCAATACGAAGCATATAGTTATCAGGTATTGAGGCATGATGTGTAAAAGGCAATCTTCTTAAAGTGATTTTCTATTAATTTTACTTAATACAGGCCATTAGGGTAGGCGTTTGAGATTTATTATGATGACCGGTGTGTCTAGCCCTTGTCTTCGGCCTTGTTTCGTCCGTTTTATTCATTTTTGTCATCGGAAAGAAGTGTTGGTTCACTTTGATTCATGGCCCACATATTTTGCATTTACTGACGATATAATTTTTATGCGTTATTTATTTATTCGTCTAGTTATTTCATTTCTTCTGTTTTATTGATATGCGATAGATGTTATGATTCACCTTTACACCTATTACAGTTGTGGATTTTTTTCTCCTGTTTTATGAGTACGATACATAGGTTTCGGTATGGTACATAGGTTTCTGTTCGCAGTTTTTCATACGTGGTCGTGCGTCCAAGATCAATTGTCTTCTCTGGCTTATCCGGTTTCCACCGTCTGAGCGATCGAGCTGGTGTTATATAAGATTGCATTATTGTTGTTGTTGTTATAGGGTTTAACGCCATTTTTTGGCACAAGATAGGCTATACACGGCGGCCAGTATAAATGGTGGAGGAAGAACCCGGGAAAATCCCGGAAAGAGAAGCTACTGGCAAGCTTTCTCACATAACCACATTGGCCGAGCCCGAAACTCGAACCCACGCAGACAGAGGTGAGATGGCAGTGATCCGTAACGGTGAGCACTTTAGACCACTCGGCCACTCGGGGCCCCAAGACTGCATTAAATATGTGTATATAGAATTTAATAATTCAGGTTAATTTACTTTCTTCCTTCGAATTTCCGTCAGTTAGTGAATCACGAATTTTGTTCTTTCACTTGACATGTTCTATTGAAAAGAGAGAGAGAGAGAGAGAGAGAGAGAGAGAGAGAGAGAGAGAGAGAGAGATTTGGTTCACCTATTTGATTTTGTTGCATTAAATGACGGAGAAGCTTCATTTGCCAACTATGTCCCGTCTTCTTCTATTGGCTTCCGATAAACATTTCAGCAGGATAATATTGATACAATTCTATCCAGACACAATGTGGAATTTGAATTATCGGGTTTTATACACAGTATGCCCGAATGGAAAGTATCATTTTCGCAGAAAGTATCTTTATGATATGTCCGGAATCTGAATGATACCTTAGACTGGCTGTATTTAATACCTTCTTAAATCGGTTAATAAGAGGTGTATGTGTTACAATCATACCAAGAACGTGCCTGATAATTCTGAGTCAGGTTATTTACAAGGAAATTACGAAACGTCTGTAATATCACAGGCACAAGACAGGCCAGGAAATGTAAGAAAAATGATATGTCTTGGCATTAGATAATTTTACTATAACTTCAATACAGATAGTTGCATCTTAGATTCTATATTATTGACAGAGGTGAGAAATATTATATGTCGGAGGAATTAAAATTTGTACAAACATGATCTTTACTGACTTCACATTTTCAACAGCTTACATAACAATTTTCTGGCATAAGTAGAAATAAACTTGGTAGTATGTTTATTATCTAAAAGAACAAAGAGATATGTACTTTTGCGACTCTAATTTAGATCAGATAGAAAAAAATTGGAGTGAAGTGTCTTGCGCAAGGACACACCATCGTAGACAATCCTGACTGATCCTAAGATAGAAATCGAACCTGCACCTCATTTGCCACAAATCTGGTATAGCGAGGAATCACCCTTTCTCTCCCTTTGTCTCTCTGTCTCTCTCTCTGTCTCTCTCTCTGTCTCTGTCTGTCTGTCTGTCTGTCTGTCTCTCTCTCTCTCTCTCTCTCGATCGATCGACCTTGACTGGCACACTGACTGTCTTTACCAACAATGGATGGAGCTCTCTGGCGTTGGTAAGATAAGCTTTGTGGACTAAATTCATAGTCTGACAAAGAAATACTAAGCGGAGAAATCATACCTAGATATTCCCTTGGATTTCAAATGTGAATCAGTGGAGCGTAATTCATGTACTGCAGTAGTTCTGCGCTGAAAATGGTGAAGATAATTCCTGCTGTGTTTTGGCATTTTGGACCTTGGCTTGTCATGTTTTCTCTTGTGATCAGAGTGCCAATTAAAACAATAATCAACAGTTCTTTCTTTTTGTCCTCGCTTACACAGTGGAGTGCCTTATTCAGGATATTGGTTGTCTGAATCAGTGTAATCATGGTAACGGTGGCTCCGTGGAGAAACTTTTGACCTACAGGTGTTCTTGTTGTTGAGTGAGATGGAGAGATGTTTCTGAATTTTGTAAGTAAATCATCTGAAAATTCACAACATTCAATCGAATCGTTCTCTTTCACCATTATGCTTTGAAGAAGTGGATTTGTGCTGCCCTATCTTAAAGACTTGTGCATGGGTGGAGTTATACAGTAAGGAGATTTGAATAGCACGAATGTCATGCAACTGCTTAAGAATTGCTAATAATGGCACATCTGCTGCTTGCATCCCTGAAATTATTGCTCTTCAGGTTGCTTAATCAGCCAGATCCTGTTGCTTATGATCATTGCACCGTTGTTCTGCACATTGTATGCAATAGCATGATAACCACTGATTCAATACCACGTTAATATGCATCTTTTCATCAATTTCTCTTGGTTTCTCTTATATTAATGTGTCTATGACTCGTATTCTAATATACATTTCACAGTCTACTATGCAGCCTCGCTTTTTATTTTAATCACCTTTTCTTCCAACATCTGCCTAACCATAAATTCTTCCTTTGCTTTTAAATTTTCCCCGTTTCTCGTTCTTTTTCCCGTCTTTTCCTCATCTAGCTACCTTCTCTCTTGTCTTCCTCTCCGCTCAGTCGTCTGTGAATAGGTTTGTTTCTTGTTGATCACTTCTTCCTCTAACTTCTTTTCGTCACCTCGTCTTTATTGCTGATTCCGTTTGCATTACGCTTTATTTCCATACACATCTCGTTTTTTAGTGCACCAGACAAACGTTGATGGTACATCATTAGATATATTGATTATTTCTAGGTCATGGAATCTGAACATGGCCCCAAAGGTTCATGAAAGTAATTTGGCTTTTTGGAAGGTCATACACTGCAGAGAATTTTCTTTTGGTAGACCACAGTGTCCATTGTGTTCCTGAATAATTTGAAGATCTGGTGGCATAACACTAATTATATTGGAAATGTTATGGTCTGCATGGAACTCATACATCGATTTAGAAACACTGTTATTGTGGTTTGTCTCCTTTAAGCACATTGATGTAGTGTGTATTCCTTGATTTCTGATTATTGACCAATCAATTGGTGGTGATCTCGTCCGCTTATTCCATAAAGTAATTTATCTGATAGAGTTGTTAATGGTCGTTAAGATACGTTGACGCTCTGGATATTGCTCTTCAAAACTAATGTTGCCTAGACAATCGATTCAGGACTATATATAGTAAGACGTCTTTCGTGAAAGCCCGCATCACAATCAATATCCTTTCATGTGAAGTAGCGATAACTAGATTTTCAAGATGGCTACCATGCCACAATAAGGGTCATTAAAACCAGCTACATACAATAATTCTTGTAGTGAAAACTCCCCGTTCCTCCCTTATTCTAGGAGAAGTAGCTATAAAAATGACAACCATGCTTACCATATTGTAAAGCAGAGCGCCGCATCATATTTATTGAGTACCAACCAGATATGACACTAATATTTTATTGAAAACCCTATGTAGCTCTGGTTATTCATCAGAAGAAATATCAATAGCCAGATGTGGTAGTCATGCTGAAGATCAGGTGGGCACTGTTCGTTTAGTACGAACTGGACATCACAAGTCCTTTAGTAAAATTCTCATATTGGATGTCATATCGGCACTATTTTAATTTAGAATCAACTAGATATCATGAGAAGTCCCTTAGTGGAAATAACCATAGGTTCAAGAGAAGTAACAATAGCAAGATTTTCAAGATGGATATCAAAGTAGCTATACTGGATATCAGATCGGCACCATTTTCATTTAAGACCAAATAAACCTCAAAATAATTATTTTAGTGAAAATCCCATGACGATACTAATATCCGTCCAGGATGAATGGTAGTAACAATATGTTAATGATGGCTGCTTGACTGACATATTGGATATCAGGTCAGAACCATCGTATTATATATTACAGAAAATTAGGTATCAATTTGTCCATCCTTTCTAGAAGAGTAGCATTATTGAAATTTCAAGATGGCCGCCGTAGCAGCCATATTGGATGTCAGATCGGCAAAAGGTTCATGTAGGCTTGGTTTGGATTTGGTATTGTCAATTTCAGCAACACAAGTGGGTTATTTAGTGTCAAGCAATAATAATCCAGTCTTACCAAAGAATACACCACAGTAGCTATCCAATGCTGATCAGATGGTAGAATTCGAATCTGCACCTTTTCAGTCTTGAGTCTAACACAATACTTTCTGTGCCACCGTGTTACGATGCCATTGTCTTAAATTAAGAAACAAAAAAGGGAGAGAACCAACAAGTTTAGTAAAACATCGAAATAATTTATCTCTATTGAATGCAAAATTAAAAATTAAAAATGTCTTACAGTATTGTGAATTAAATCCCAATAGTCCTAAAAGTTCTATCGCAAGTCCAAAAGTATAGAGTACTCCGAATGATTTCCAGTGTTGTTCCAATCTTGAATGTGCTGATGTACCAGTCTATTGGAATAGTGTTGATGTGCTAATAGTCTTGATGTATCACAATGACAAAATCCAAAAATGTCTCCAAATGAATTCAAAATAATCTGGACCAGACAGCATAAAATATCTTTCTGCAGAACTCTCATGTGGTGGTTGTTGTTGCTGTTGTTGGGCTTAACGCCATTTTCAGCACACGATAGGCTATACATGGCGGCCAGTATTAATGGTGGAGGAAGAAACCGGGAAATCCCCGGAAAGAACCACCGACCCACGAGAAGCTACTGGCAAGCTTTCTCACATATCCACATTCGCCGAATCCTAGACTCGAACCCACGCAGACAGAGGTGAGATGGTAGTGATCCGTAACGAAGAGCGCTTTAGACCACTCGGCCACTCGGGGCCCCTAATGTGGATATAACCATCCAGATGAATGACTGGACTGATAAACAAAACAGAGGTTTGTTTATTTTTCTTTCTCCTGTTGCATTATATAATACCACACTCTTTGACTTCAAATAACACAGCTCGAAGGCTGATGTATTATTTTGTCAATTATTTTTAAAACTTCGGTCGCCAAATTCATCATTAAAGATATATTGGATGAGCAAAAGTGATTTTAACTACATTGTAAGGATATTACAATTTAAGGCATATACCAACATTCCAGTGTAGAATAGGCTCATGAACCTCTGTACTGGACAAAATTATATATGTACCACGTGGTGCATGTCATTGTGCTACACTTTTATGTTTTTTTATACATGTCATGTTTATGTGTGAGAGAGTATATCTGAAGGTTATTAGGGTGCATTTCATTGTACCGTTTGTGTAATGTATGGGTAGATACGCTCTGTGAAAGTTTTAGTCAAAATAGAAGTTAAAACAATGAATATATAAATTATTTTTTTTTTAAAATTAATGTTAAGATCAGAAGCAAGCTGGTATGCGTTTGGTGAAAATAATCAAAATATTTTCTTAATCTTGAAAATGAAATTACATAAAGAAGAATGCACAATATAGCGCTGAAATATATGAAAACGAAACTAGTGTTTTGGTGAGACGTAAGGTTTGCTTTTAAGTTTTTAATGCTGGATGCGAAATGAAACATTTTATTTCAGAATTTCAGGTTCAGAAAATCGTTGCTTGCATTCTAAAAGAATATCAAGGCAGATAATTACAAACTTGATAACAAATCTCACTGTTTTTAGGATAGATATCAAGGTCGCTTTTAACGTCTTTTGTAAATACGGCGAAGAGGTCCTTTCTTTTATCATTAGTAGTTTAAAGGGTTTTGTGAAATGGATATGTATCAGAGAATATACAAGATTTTTGTATGAGCTGATAAGCTATCTTGAGAAAAAAATCTAGTAAGACAATGTTGATGAACCTTGAAAACCTTTCGTTGCTTATAAACGGAAATTTTGGAAAACGCTTCGAAATTTGTTACCTTTGAAAATCTATTTGTAACGTGTTCCTATTTTGCTATAACTCAAACGGTTGTGTCATTAATAATTTACATTTATTACGCATTTTGTAATTTATTTATAGCAGATATTGAAATTCTTGCAGCAGAAGAAGCATACAACACGAGTATTTTAGACATTTTCTTTAGCAAAAAGTTGTTCAAATAAAGGCAGTACGTTGACTATGGTTCTTATATGAGTCTTTGCTGTCCTTTAAGTGAAACAATGCTTGACCGGTGAAGCAGAAGAAATGTATTCCTTACTGGAAACGTTACTCTGATAAAGTTATCATTTTTTAATTGCAGCACATCCACCACCCATACATACAGAACTAACTGAATAAGATATTTTCTCAGCTGGCTTGCCCCATCATTAGCGATACGTGTGAAATGGAGAGGATTAAAATAAGTAATTTTATAGCTTATTTAAACTGAAGGGGGTTTAAACGATTCACCTCCACCCATTAGGGTGCTATAAAAACTTCTCCTGGAGCAGGTGCCTTTTACTTAACGAATATGGTTTATGGCCAAAATTGGTTTCTGACACAATATTTTTGTATAGTTACGGGTACACTGTTATTTAAATTAGGAAATGAAATTGAAGAATATGTTTAATCCATGAAAACCATTTTGGCATGATGTGATCATGCATTATCACGTGGAAAAATGAACCACCTGCTGTTCAACAATTCCTGTCACAAGATATTTTCAACTTAGCTAATGATGACAGATGAAAGTCCACGGAGGAGGATGATATTCAGCCATTTAGCTAGGAATAGTAAACCTGAACCGCCACAAAGACCAATACATAAATAGAAATGCGGTCAAGACCCTCACACACAGCATGCGAAAAGAACAATACGCACATGTTTTTGGAACACTGAAGGCTTGTTCAAATATAAATCTTAATTTAACATTCAGTCATTTATCACAAGATTTTACTTCTGCACTTTTTTGTGAGACGGTTTTGCAGACGAGTGCTTTACGTTTAGTAAAATCAGGAAGAAATCAGACGTTCGGCAGATACTTGGGATGTGTGACTATATTTGTGAAGTCAAAATTAGTAGATGAAAATATTGTGAAAAGAATTTACTTACAAACAGAGAACTGTGTCTGTTTCCACTTTAAAGGAGACCATTTATATTTCGATAAAGATTTGATACTTTCATTTTTGCATAATTATCACCACAACGGTCTCCAATATAGGGTTCGATTGACACTGAAGACTATTTAAGAAATTGTTTTTTGAAAATAGTAACTTCCTATCCTGATGCATTTCTCACAGCTTTGATGGCTGTGGATTAAAACCATAAACTAATAGTTTCATACAGTACTTTGCTCTTATCTCAAAGATATTAGTGAAGTGGAAAAGGAAACTTAGAAGTTTGTTATTAAAGTGGAAGTGGATTACATGTATTTTTGATACAGCTTTGCGCCTTAGGTAAGAGTAAAAAATAATTTCTTTATAAAACTTAATAAGACCTAAGATACAAAAGCCAAATGGTAAACATGAAACTTGGTCCAGGCAGCTAGAATGTGCACTTGATGCATATGAATGGACCAATTCATTTATTTTGGCTAACCTATGTACAAACGATACCAAGCTGATTATCGTTAATTTTAGATTTCTTAACATAAATATTTCGGAAAGCCAGATTTTGAAAAAGTTTAAGCGATCATGATAAATGCACCTTTAGCAAGGAGAGAATAGATATGCTCAGCATTTATTATATAACTGTTCAGTTACTAAACACTCCTGGAAATTATTTGTGGAACGAATCCAAACTTAGAATTAAACGAAGAATGTTGTGTAGAAAGTGGTAATTTTAATGATTTTATTAACTTCCTAAGTGTTTTTTTTCCAAATATCTTATATATGAATCCAGTTGTGTATAAAAATCCCAAATCTCAGCTATTATAAAATGTATATTTTATTGTACAATGTGTAGACACAGCTAATAAATAACAAAATTGATGAAGCTTTTCAAAAGTGTACCATATGTAAACTCATTTGTAAGGTCATTGTGGTGATGTAGGGGAAAATGTACAATACTGGCAAGTTATTTTTAATTAGAAAAAAAGCAAATTTCATCAGTATGGCTATAGGAGCAGCCATATTGTTTGTCGAAGTCACACCATCGTTCTTTTGACCAACAATTCCAACAATTCCTTACAATGAATAAGTACTTTGATAGACAGCTGACAAATGATGGACGTTAGCCAACGGAAGCCGGACAATAGGAAATTACATAGACAGAGCTAAAAGTAACCAAATGAGAGGAAAGCAAACACATGTGTGTTTATAATTATAACACGGAAATTATTCTCGAATATATCACTGCAGATAATGTATATTACACAAAGGAAAACCAAGGAGTTGTCTATGATGTACGATTTTCAGAAGAAAAAAAAAGACTGACCTTACAGTTTCTGTTATGTCAGCACCTTTAAAATATTGTAATCGACTGGAGACATTTAATCTGCCAATTAACTTTAGTCATCGTATAAAGGATCATTCCGCAATATTTATCTGATACCAGATTAACCTCTATGCAGGGAGACCGCCTTTTAACCTCTTAATATATATCACTTAATTGCCATTCTCATTAGACAAGAGATTCAGCAGTATATGTAGTGCTGATATGTTAGTCAGCCAATTATTACTGCAAGACTTTCAGCCCTTAAAATGCGTGACTATTAGATGGTCAGTATGGTTGACTTTTGCAAATCATTCTTGCTTTGTAATCGTTCATTTCTTTAGTTTTGTTACCAACTGTTTAAATAAATTAAATCCATAGATCTTGTTATATTATAGGCGAGCTCGGGAGTCATCCATGCGCTAATTAGATTAAAAAGCGAGCAATGTAGCATTTAATATGTTCTCTATGGCCAAATAGTACATTTTCATCCCTGATGTTCTTATTGTTACTTCGCATCAGTATGGTTTCCAAGACATTTTAAAATAATCAGGAATATGTACATCATTATGAACATGAAAACTTTATGTAGCTTGATATTAAATGGGTATGTTTCTTGTCGAATTTTCTTTTGGTAATTTCTTGCTATCTCATAAGCTTGCTGACATAAGATTTTCATCTTTGTTGTCAAACCGTCTCCTTTAAAAGTTTTAACCAATTAAACAAACTGAGTTTGCATATTTTTTAATTATTTGTGCTTTGTGAATCAAAGATGAACTTTAAGATTGTATTTGTGTGAATTTACAGTATATGAGAAAGCGAAAGCCTGGTTGAACGCTCCTAGGATGGGAAAGAAAACGAGAACACAGCCAATGACATCAGTGGCAGGTATGCCAAATTATTAAATGATGCTCACTTTGGAAGTATTTTTGTCACTTTTTTATGCTTAAATTTAGTTTTTTTTCTGATGTTTTGCTTATTGTATAATTAGGTCTCATTGATTCTGCTCCAGGTTTCTTACTATAATTTGATGATAAGATCTCACAATGTTAGGGCTAATAAATAAAATTGCATCCAGTATTAATATTTTTGTTTTAAGCACACACACACACACACACACACACACACACACACATATATATATATATATATATATATATATATATATATATATATATATATATATATATATATATATACTGCTATATATATATATATATATATATACATATATACATACATACATACATACATGTCTTGTCCATATAGTTGAAAGCAACCACTGAGTCGGATAAAAATTTAAATAAATACTTAAAATAATGTTTCAGATAAAAGGCCCACAACAGAAGAAGATCGTATGTCTGTCAGTGATGGAGATGTTATGCATTTTGTAAATGCTCTTAAAAGAGGAAAGTCAAAAAACAGCCATGTTCCAGTGATTGTTGTTGGTCCACGTGGAGTGGGGAAAACATCTTTGATATATAACCTTATGGACCAGTCAGTCAGAGAAGAAAAGCAAACTAAATGCATTGACTTTCGTCGCTACTGGAGCAAATTGTACATGGATAAAGATGGAAAATTAGTCCGCAGGGAAACTAAGAAAAGTAGGTTATCAATATATTTATTTTTATTCTTTGAAACGTTAATGAGCCACGGAGTTATAGACGTAACTTAGATGTTGTTAGATGTATAAAGTAGTGTGAACGGTTTTGTCCTGTCATTAAAGTTTCTAAACGATATTATTTTGTGATGTGCGATAGTTTACTCTAAGGAATTGGAACAACAGTGTCTTGAAAGCAAGTATGGTTGTTGCCGAACAGCGACGTAATCATTGCCTCTTTATTTCTTAGTTTGTTTCTTGTGTATACATTTTTGAACAGAAGGATTAAATTGTCTTAAATGTAAATATAATCTTTTTATTATCACGTCTCAGGACACTGAATTAAATTTGTTAAATATAAGACATGTTTCAGGGTTTGTATTTTTAAAAAATTAAATAGATAATCTATTGACAAATTTGACGAAAAAGTGTGAAATTAAACATTTTCTTCACTATGAGTTTGCGTGATTCTTAAAGATATATATATATATATATATATATATATATATATATATATATATATATATATATATATATATAAAACTTTTATCTGTAAATTGAAGCGGTCTTTAATATAGATTATAATTGTTACATGCCACATAAGAAAATTCCAACTGCATTAGCTCTGACACCTCTTTAGGCTATGAAGAAGACCTCAACCATCACACTATGGCGAACGCTATGAAAAGTGCTGAGGGTTATGCTGAATGCGATGAATCCGACGAAGAAAATAATTGTGAAGAAGAACATTGTAATGTGAATGCGACGAAAAGCATCCAGTATTCTGTATACCAGAAACAAGCAAGTATCTATTTGGAGAACGATGAATTCGCATCTGATGAATTTAGAGACACTGATGCAGTTCTATACGTGAGCAATGCAACTTCACAAAAACTAAATGTCGGAAAGAAGAATCTGGACTCCAGGGACAAACGTTTAGAGAACTTGGATATGGTATACATAAAAAATGTTCTGTGTAAAAAGGAACATTCATTATGTGATTACCTTTATATTTCTTATCTGGATTTCGCCGGTGATTATTACAACCTGCACCAACCTTATATGAGGCCAAATGCGGTCTATCTAGTAGTTCTGGATCTGTCGGAACCCCTTGATGATTTAATGAAAGAAAGTGAGTCTTCCAAAGGTGATAAGGGTATCCTCCGACACAAAGTCACAGGTAAGTTTGCCATTCGTAAATCGCTTATATACATTTTTGAGCAGCACAGTTGCGGGTATCAGATTTCTAAAGAGTATAATAAAATCTTTAGAAGCGAATGCTCATCTGTGATCCAGTTTGTTATAGCTTCTCATCGCAATCAACATGGAGGATGTTAATGAAAATCTGCTACCTAGATACGTGTTTTACTAAATTTGCAATTAATTTAATTATTATTTAATTATACTTCTCTTGACCATTACTCTTGACCATTACTGGGGAAATTTCTCGAAATTTTATTTTTAAAGGGGGAAGCTCGAGAATTATGTTTTGTCATTATATTTCCTAAACATCCTGAAGACTGTTATTATTCCTATATTTTGTTGTTCCCTGGTGTGTCAATCTATTTCTTCGACCGTTCATCAGTTGTTAATGCCAAAACTTATCATGGCGCCTCCCAAACTGTTTGTCGGATTTTAATCGAATTTTGTGAGATCCAGTTTGTTATAGCTTCTCCTCGCAATCAACACGTGGTTGACGTAGATGCATAATAAACATTTCCTTATTTCCGTATTATAGATTTAATAATCAGAAAGAACAAATAATGAAACGACAGAAAAAACGGACTTATTGTACATTTCTGGAATTTGTATGGCCAGTGCAATATTTGTTCCTTCATGGGCTTCTTGAAAACTTGTGCAAAGAATATGGGTATTGAGAGTATTTATTTAGTCACAGCTTCTTCCATTATGCTTGCAAGATTGTATTTAACATTTTGAACTAGATATGTGGTTATTGAATATTTACAGTAAGCTTTCAGTTATTTTCCTGCAGTTCTTTTGGAATTTGGACACTTGATGCTTCTTATACAGCATTTATGCAACTCTATGCAGTTTTACTGCATCACATATACAGATGTAAAGGAAACATTATGATCTTTCATTGCACCAAAGGTGATTAGAAATTGGGAACATATGATGTTTGCCATATAGGAAAAACATGGTCAGTAGTACTTGTTTGAACAACGGAGATACGTATGTGTACGGCTGAATGTGCATTTATTATTATTATTATTATTATTATTATTATTATTATTATTATTATTCTCTAATTAAAGGAGAACACTTAACATCTAAATATGTAATTCTCTTGAATATTTTCCATATACTGTAGTTGTACTGCATTTCAAGTCTCTCCAAGCGTTATGTACTATTCTTTCTTGTGTCCTTGGGCGAACTATTTAACATCGTGTAATGTACTAATTCATGTAAGTCATGAATAAACATCAAAGTGGTATTTAAAGGAGATGGTCTGTCTCTTTGGTCTCTTTTCAAATTTAAAAATGCAATAGAGGCTTGGCCACAGTCAATGTTTCAGTATTAAACACTCGTCTTCCTAGCCGGTTTAATCCATAACTTTATCTTACTAAGTTCTCCTACCGGTCATAGTCATCTGCACACATGGAGAAAGATTCCAATCGGTACGTGGTGGAAATCATGATTAATTAGTTTCGTTTTCTGTTGGACGTTTCATATATCCCTGTTTCGGCTGGGATACAATATTTGATTTTATTAAACTTTGTCCATATTATTTTGTAAAACTGATTATCATACATATGTTTAAATTACTTTACGTACTACTTCCAAATCTGGGAAAGAAGTGCTACAATGTTTACATGGAACAGACTGCTCCAAAGACTTATTGTATGTCATTGAAATAAGTAGAATAAAATCCAAAATAAATCACCACTCAATTGCAGAGTTCTGATTGCTTGATATTGGGGACGACGTCATAGATACAAGTTATAGATACAAGGTGATATTAAAACAAAAAGAACTGGAATTAGATGTTTGGAGATAAGTAAAAATGTGCTAAGATGTCAGAAAAGACTTAAGTTCATGCCCTAATAACTAAACATTGCATGCAGTGTAAATTGGGAAACATACCATTTACATTCTGATATAGGACCTACAAACCGCGACAGAAATAGACCATTCAGCGTGAAACAACCTAACAGTGTTATATCTATATCTATCTGTTTATATATATATATATATATATATATATATATAGTTATGTATATGTTGCTAAGCATATATATATAATTCTACTGATCTAACTTAATAGTTTCGGCACTCCTACTCATGAAATCTGCACCGACGTTCTCGGTGCCCTTAACGTATCTGATCTGCATTCGGTACTGCTGTAAGAACACCGACCGCCTCATCAGGCGTACATTCGATAGCTACACTTGTGCGAGATACGTGAGTGGTTAATCATCGGTCTCCAATATAAACTTCCGCCCATACAAATATCGCTCGAACCATGAGATTCCGATCACGATTCCAAGGCATTCCCTCTCCGATACGGAGTAGTTCTTCTCGGCTGCAGACAGTTTCTGACTGCCATATGCGGCGGGAAAAAGTATTCCTTTGTGTTCCTGCAGTAGCATTGCTCCAAGACCCGTATCACACCCGTTGGTGCGTAACACGAATTCTTCAGACAAATCTGGTAGATGGACAAAAGCGTCGGATGTTAGTCTATCTTTCAAAGTTTGCATCCGTCTAAATAACCTTGTTTGTGGCCTGTTTCCTGGTAAGATCAGACAACGGTCCCGCAATCGCACTGAAATTGGTCACATACCTCTTGTAGTAACCGGCCAATCCCAGGAATGACCTCAACTCGGTCTTCGTTGTGGAGTGCGTGGCGTTTCGCAGCTGTTCTACCTTAAATTTCTTGGTGACAGTGTGCCCTGGCTCAGAATGTATCCTAAATAGTCTAAGGTCTGGAATCAAATCAGATATGATACTTTGATGGACTGGACGAGCCGTCAATCCAGTTTGACGTAACCGTTCTAAAACGTCTGCTAGTAGAATTAGGTGTTCACTCCACATCTCCGTGGCTAGCAGGAGATCATTCATAAAGTTGTAAACAATCCCGCAAGGGTTTCAATAACCTTCTCATTATCCTCGTGAAGACGCTGGGCGCGTTCTGGACTCCAAACGGCATAACTTACCATTGGTAGGTTCCTTCGGGATCAGCAAAAGCAAGTTTCGACCTATCCTCTTCTCTTACGTGGATTTGCCAATAGCCCTTAGGCAAATCCATCTCTGAGAAATATCTCGCCCTTGACAAGGAAGCAGAAATATGTTCTGGGTCAGGTAGTATTTCGGCCTGAAATTCTGTCATCTGATTCAGTTTCCTGTAGTGTTACGTGTAGGCTCGTACAAAAGTAACAAAAGAAAAGAGTGAAGCTAACAAGCTTTGTAAGTTGTAACAAAATAATTTATTTCCCTAGAAAACAATGTAAAAATAGGAAATAGGACTTACAGTTTTGTAAATATAATCCAAAAATTTAATCCTAGAATTGAAAAATATAAGTCCTATCACTAAACAGTTCTAATCGAATCCAGGTTCGAATCTCGATGAAATTCCAATATGGAAGGCGATGACGTCAGATGAGGTCGTTGAACAAATGGCAACAATTCCTCGTTGAAGCACAATTTATAATGTTCTGTTTAGAATTCCAGAATAAATATCCACTGAATATCTTTCTACCAGAAATTTATAAATATGAAGCACTTGTTTAGTTTTCTAGAGAATATGAATTATTAAATTCCAAATAATAAATGAACTTCAAAACAATCTGACATCAGCAATAGAAACAACTTGTACCTTCAAGGTGTAAAGATACGACTCTGACTAGATCCAGTAGAAAATGGCTGTTTTAAGTCTCAATTTTAGATCACATGGTGGCTCACGTGACAGGCTACGTGATTTCTAACTTGAACAGCGCAATAAAAAAAAATGATAATTTACACGCACGCCTTAAAAGCTTAGCGAATCTTGCTATAAGATTCAATAAAAAATGTTGTTTACAAATTAGAGCTATCACGCCAGCAGATCATGACCTTGGTAATAGCCATTCGTTTTTACTCGATATTTACAAGATCTATGAACCAAGGTGAGCTAAAAATAGTGCTGAAGTAACTGTTAATATCTAATCGCGTCAAGCCAATTTTCTGAAAAGAGACTCAAATCCAATGAAAATTATCATTACAATAAAATGTAATGAAACAAAATTAAAATAAAAAAGAAATTTAAAACTAACACACAAGCAATTTAATTACATATACGTAACAGTAGTTTACGCAAAAGCGAATGGTGCCATTTTTCTTCTGTACTAGGTCAACTGGGGAACTGAACGGGGAGTCGGCAGGTTCGAGTACACCCAGAGCAATCATTTCCTCGATTTCTTCCCTTACCACTTGTTGCTTAGCGTGGGGCAAAGGGTAGGGTTTCCTTTGAACAGGCTGGTCGTCCACTAGCTTTAAACTGAACTGGACGGGTGATGTTCTCCCTGGTAGCTCCGGAAGTACATCAGAATACCCTGCCAGCAACGTCTCTATCTACTTCCGCTGCTCCCTAGTCAGCATAGAGTCACACTCCACGTCTGAGGGTATCTCAGCCTTCGTCAATAGACAGCTCGGAACGGTGCACGCGTTTTCGGTGACGACCGTGTCAACAACGAGATCGCCAGTGGGCTCTCGTTCTCTATATTTCATAAGGAGATTGGAGTGGTACAGTTTCTCCTTAGTTGGTAGCCATATCCGGTGGGTCTGACCCCCAACCTTCTCGGTTACGACGTACTGCCGTCTCCACGAAACTTTTAGCTTGTTGTGTTCTTGGGGCAACGGCAGCAACACCTTGTGTCCTACCTAGTACTGGCGAGGTTTAGAGCGTTTGTTGTAGTACCTCGCCTGACGAGACTTTCGCTTGCTTGAGGTTCTTCTGTGCCAACGTACAAACTTTCTCCAGTTGTTACGTAAGTCCGTGACGTACTGATAGGTAATGCGTACCTCTTTAACAGCGTGGTCGTCAGTATACAACTGCCTCAGTACGGCAGTGGGACCCAGTACGGTCATCCCATATAGGAGTTCAAAGGGGGAAAACCCTAAACTCGCTTGCGGCACTTCCCGATATACAAATGGCATGGCAAAAATATACCGATCCCAATCCTTAGGACGGCCTTCACACAGCTTCTTAAGGTTGTTCTTTACGTTAACAAGCTCGACGAGTCCGTTGCACTGTGGGTGATACGGAGTGGTAATGAGATGCTTAATCGACATCAGTCGGTTAACCTCCTCCATCACGTGACTCATGAATTGAGTCCCTTGGTCGGTCAGGATCTCGTCGTGCACTCCGACTCGTGACCAAATCCCAAGCAAAACTTTCGCGACGGTTTCCGAATCCATATTGCGTAAAGCGAGAGCCTGCGGATAGCGTGTAGCGTAATCAACGACCGTTAAAATATAACGATTTCCTTGTTTGGACGCGGGTCTTATCTGTCCGATTAAATCTATCGCGACACCACGCAATGGTTCATCGATAAGAGGTGTATTCCCCAAGGGAACCGGTCGATGATCTGTTTTCGGTGCCATTCGCTGACACTTGTCACAGAAGACAAAACCGCTTAACGTCTCGTTGGATCCCTGGCAATCCCCATGTGTCCTCCCATGAGACTTTCATGCGCGAGCTTCAACACTTCGCCTCGCTCCGCTTTGGGCACGACGACCTGGTTGAAGTGCTCGTGTTCCTTCCTGGCGTGACGGTACAAGATCCCCTTCTTGTACATAAACCTTACCTCGCCATTTGGAGTTCTTTTCTCCGTTCCTTCTTCAGCGTGTTTATGCAACGGCGCGAGAGTTGCGTCCTCTTGCTGAAGTTTCTTCAACTCGGCTGGAAGTACGTTACCAATCGGCGACGAAGTAACTTCCATCGGTGTCGACTTCGCCTCATGACTCTTGGACCTGGTGTCCACAACACTTACCGGTACAGGTGTACAGGTTGCTGAGTTAGGTTGCAGTAACACATAACGACATCCCAGTATGACGTCATGTGACAATCCAGACCAGCACGAGGCTTCGATTTTCGCTTTCACGTACGGCGAATCGAGGTCAATGACGGCAACTGGTAACGAATCACACGTGCTGTTGGCGTACTGGATCTCAATTACCTCCCCTGTTTAGTCCTTTCGCTTTACGTACTTCTTGTCGACAAGGGCGGGATAACTACAACCAGTATCGTACAAGACAGTGGCATCTTTCCCATTGACGGTGGCAGATGCGAGGTTTACTGGTTTACAGATCTCCTCGGTCCCACGTTTCTCCCTGGCAACAGCATTCACCTGTGTAGGCCTTTCTTTTGGACAGTCTCTGGCAAAATGCCCTGGGCGATTGCAGTTGTAGCACGTCGATGGCTCTCGCCGTCCTGCAAACCCCTTTACCGTGGCTGCAGCCCCTCCGGATCGGTGAGTGAAAAACTTACCCGTAGCTCCACTTCGGACCTTCCTGTCCCCAACAACTCGGCGCGACTCAGTGGGGCACGGTCTGTCCGTATCCCCAGAGACTCAAGTCTTTGAGTGCGCTTGTTCATATCTTTCCGCTATTATGGCAATCTCTTCCAGAGTCTTTTTCTCTCTCATTCCGCTAGAAAAACAGTCAACTCTCGGCTGTATGTACTCAGGACGTGCTCCTTGAGTATCGCCTCATGTAAACCTTCATACGACCGGTCGACCTCTGCCATTTCCATCCAATTCTCAAATTATCCAAGAACTTGGGTGTGAAACTGAGAATGGGTCTCCCTCGGTTTTTTCGCTCGAAAGAGTTTCCGGTATGTTTCGGCGGTCAGCCGATAATGGCAAAGAAGGGCCTCCTTCAGGGTGTCGTAATCATCTGCTTGGTCTACTGCTAAGTTGTTATAAACTTCACTAGCTGCACCTTGCAGAAAGGCCGAAACGTTGATTGCTCAATGTTGTTCAGGAGTCTTATGTACGCAGGCGAGTTTCTCGAATTGAACGAGAAAATCGTCAATAGATTCTTCCTTTTCGTTATATCGCGGCATGTTTATCTGGACAATACGGTGGTCAGCAATCGGTCGTCCACTCCCTCCAGGACTCAAACTGGTGTCGTCTCTATCTGCTGTTCTAGCCCCTACTCGTAATCTTTCCATCTCGAGAGCGTGAACGAGTTCTCTTTCCTTCTCGGCCGCTCGTCGTTCTCCTTCCCTCTCTTTCGCGGCTGCTTCTTTCTAGGTCTCTCTCACTGTGTTGCTTTCTCTGTCTTCCATTCTTTCATCCGTTCCTCGATGAACGCTGCTAGGTGTATAAAATATAAAAATAATAAGGTGAAAGATATAACAATTTAATAAACTATATCACGGTATTCAACAATTACAGGACAATTCTTCCAGGCAATTTCTTTGAATCAATACGAAGACCTATTCAAATTGCCAGTTATTTCATCACGCGAAATTAAAGTGAGAGTGTTTCCTTTCCGTGTTCCTTCTATTACTCATCTGTAACTTCCACTTTGTCGGTACTTCCGGTACCCTTGTTTCTGTTCTCCGGCCCTGCGCCTTCGCACAACTGCCTACTCTCATGGCCCTGTGGATTCGCATAACTGCCTGTTTCCAAGTGCTTTTCACGTCTTCTTCTCTCTCTCTAATCTTCGGATGGCGCCCTATCCCACCCGGAAAGTTTCCTCAGAAGCCTTTGTTCCAAATCTCGTCGGAATTTCCTAGAACTCCTTTTTGCCTCTCTTTTTACGAGTGCACAATTTGCTCTCGGAATACCGTGATGTTTCTTTAGTCACGTCAAAACCTGTAGTGACGCTTCCAAAATGTATGTAACAGAATAATGTCTGGCTGCATGAGAAACCCGCCCAAAATTTGACTATCTTAGTTCAGATTAGATACAGGTGGTCTCTTTGAAAGCTGCCTGGGGTAGTAGCACTGACATGTTATAATATCGGGTTTTCCAGTCTCGAAGCCTAAGCCGACCAGACACATCACTGGCTGATTGCAACAAACAGAGCTTCTCACCACTGTGGCAAGGTTCTCTTTGCATTAACCGCAAATCTGACTGTGACGCAATGGCTAAGTCACGGCCAGGTAGTTTCTTTGTTTCAGAATCGGTCTAAACTCGTAATATTATATAACACATATTGACATTACCCAAAGTACTTTGAATTACGAATTCTATCAGAAGACATGTATATACATGAGGCAGGAACTGTTAGCAAATTTTCTCACACAACGTCACACACACACACACACACACACACACACACACACACACACACATATATATGTATGTATGTATGTATGTACGTATGTATGTATGTATATATATTGTAACGGGGGACTTTAAATATTAAAGCCTCCTTAATTGATTTGGCGTTCGTTAACTAGGGAATGACCTCCCACGGTGTTATTGCCCAGTGTGGACGGATAGATGGAACGTTAACAGATAGCTGAGCAAGGTTATTGAAAGAAATAACAACTACGAGCCCCCTTTACCAATAAATAAAAATAAATTTAATCAGTTAGTACATAACCAAAATTTCACTTTCAACTAATACAACAGATTTACAAAAATAAATATAATCAGTTAATGCATAACCAAAATTTCACTTTCAATTAATACATGACCAAAATTTCACTTTCAATCCAACGGCTTCACCTTGATAGAATTTAGTCGCAGTGTTCAATTTACATCATATTACGAGTATTGAATTTTGAGTTAAATTCCACGCTTGACTGCATCACCTGGCGTCTGTCTCCTCTCGTCTTGTTTCCACGTCTAATGCGTGAGCTTTGGTCCTCTTCCTGACCCCTATTTATTCCAACCTCTCTTAGATGCGGATTTCCCCTTGACTCATCGGGTTTCCTTTACTTATCTTCTCCTTTCCTTTCTCTCTCTCGGAGTATAAAACTGTTTCCTTAAATACGAGAGTATTACGAGAGCTAGTTATGTTTCAACAATTATTTGCATATATATATATATATATATATATATATATATATATATATATATATATATATATATATATATATATATATACATAAACTCTCTCTGTTCGTATTCAGATTGGCGATTCACACTGCACAAATTCTGACATGATGTGATCTTAACAAATAACGGTCCTTGCAAATTCCTGTATTTCGGTAAGATACACGCTATATTTGTACAAATGACCTTAGCTTGAAGTTCATTACCCTCGCCACATGGCAATTGATTAGAAATTACCACGTGTTCTCTACAGACACATGTGGCCGTATATACCAGCATACATTACTACACTTTTTATTTACATTTGACTAGTCAATTCGTGTTCAATAAGATAAATGTTCAATTACTTATGGCATAATATTCACTAAATCTAGCTACAATAACCAATAACCTGCAAGATCATTTAAGCATTGCGAAATCATATATATATAAATATACAATTGTCATTAACTCACGATAACAGTATCATCTTACACAGGAAAATCAATTTATGTAACCATAAAAAATATGACACATCTGCATATTAGGGTTAAGTCATAAATCTCTATGAAAATAATGCACATTGAATATCTGATTACATGCAATCCGTCAATTCTATCAATGAACTAACTGTAAAATTAATAAATAAATTGCATGCAACTCTCAACTACATATTCCTATGAACTTGAATAATCGAGACATAGCATGAATCATAAGCATAATAAACACATTTGCATAAAACAAACAAATGAAAATAGAATATTATATTGAAACTAAAATTGCGTACCTTAATGCTGTTCTTTCTTTCTTCCCACACAATCGTGTGTCAAATCTCTATAGCCTGTCTTCCCTTCCAAGACAGCTATCTGACCTTTCTTCGTTAACGAGGGAAACACAATTCTATTGTTCCCACGGAGTTAGACCTTTAGTCTTCTCACAAGGCAAGAGTCGAACTAAAGAATTCTGAGCGAGTTGGTGCCCTAAATTCTGGTCTCCCAAAGTGTACGCCTTAATTCTTTACTGACCAATCGGAAGTAACTGCCCAAATAATCACGTCTTTCATCAGATTTAACCAGCCTAAAATATGCTGCAATTAGCTTTCCTTTGAAGATCAATTATTTGACATAAAGTCCTCTCGCGACTGATACGGTTGTAACTCTATGTACGCTGTGTCACTATACCATTACGATGACTCGGTCAAATTCTACTGAAGCTTAACGTAGACCCTGTTATGTTTCAGATATAAAATAAGAGAAATATCAGTGAACTTCCTCAAGACCTTTTGGCTTGAATAAGCTAACTTCAACGAACAATTTATTCACATTAAGTTTCAATAAGTCTTCAAAATTCGCCACATTACATACATATTCATATTCGCCACATTATATATATATATATATATATATATATATATATATATATATATATATATATATATATATATACATATATATATATATATATATATATATATATATCATTAGACGAATATAACGAGTGTAATTTTGGGTTTGCTTGAGGTGAATATTTCTGTATAAGGTTTAGAAAACTGCCTAGAAGATACCATTTTTCAGAAGAACAGGGTTTAAGAGGTAATTTGCACTTTTCTTGTTTTTTTGTGTAATACGAGTGGTAGTGTGTGGATCTAGTTTCCCAGCTGGATGAAGTTATATCACCCCTCCTCATCAAGATATTTTTATTATCGGTTCCATTGGTAGAAAGAAATATCGGTGTCATATTGAACAATAAATTTTTGGGATTTAGAAGAAGAAAAAGAACATTAACAAATTAAGAAATGTTGACTAGCTTCAAATCGCTTTCTTTACATTTTCCACGTTTGCTACCAAGAAAAGCCGTTCAGTGAATTATTTCACACTGTCATCATGCATTTAGTGCTATTATAATGCATAAACATTTAATATGGTTTTGTGCTTGTATCTTTCAGGCTGTCTGAAGTTCTGGCTGACCTCAATACATACATATGCTACCTCAAACCAGAAAGAGCCACCAAAAGTTCTCCCACCGGTCATAGTCATCTGTACACATGGAGAAAAATTCCAATCGGTACGTTTTGGTAATCATGATTGATTGTGTTCCTGGTAATCATGATTAATTGGGTTCCTTTTCTGTTGGAGGTTTCGTGTATCACACAAACTGATAGAAGAGAATAAGAATAATGAATGTTGTGTTAATTCAGTTCTCATTGGCTTTGATATTCACCAGTCTTAAATACGTATGTCACCCTGATCCAGTTGTAATATCTAAAATCATTAAGTTCTAACCACAAATTAATCACTCTGATCCAAGCTTTCCCTTTTGGATGAATCCCGCTTAAAACTGATCCTGCTTTTGTTTGCAATACGACATGATCATTAGAACTGTGACTTTACTTGATCTTAAGATATAAGAGTGTCATGCAACATAACCAAATTTTTTAGGTCTACAGTTCGTTTCAGGTTTATTAACCTCGAAATGATGCCCCGGCTATGCTTTAAGGAATGCATTACTTATGGTTGACTTAGTTGGATTGTAGGTGCTTCACACGTCATGCATTTTTATACTCCTTGATGGGTCATTTTTACCTTACTGATAGGACAGTCGAGACATCTATGTCTAGGCTATCTTTTAAGTACCGTTGAAATTGTCAGCATATATGTTGTTTGTAGAAATCTTTAGGTGCACTTTCTCAGGGTTATGGGAACCGAGTTTATCTGTCGTCGAAAAATCAGTTCAGCGCGTCTTACCATTATTATTTTCTGTTTAATTTTTCAGGATGAGGAAAAAGAGAAATCCTTGAAGGAGATATGGAAACATATCAACATGTCGCCAGTAGCGAAAGGACATGTAAAAAATGTGATATTCGTTAGTAACACATCTTCACCAAAAACTGTGTTTGATGATATTCTAGAATGCATTCTGAGACACGCGGATGAAAGGGCTGGTTTCAAGAGAGAAATTAGCGCTCAGTGGATTTATCTAGAAAAGATTATTTTAGAGAGGAAATATGCCGGATCAAAGACAATGACCTTCAAAGAAATGGAGAGCATTGATGCCAGTTCTATTATACCAATCGGTGACTCATCGAGACTCAGAATTTTTCTCGAGTACCAACATGAACAAGGTAAAATCATCTACTTCGACACTGAAAAGCTCCGGGACTTAATTGTTTTGGATACAGCTTTGCCTATGGAGTTCATGCAATGTCTTGCTCAGACAAGCCCGTTTTCGAGCCTATCACTGCAAAAGCGATTACAAGAGTTCGGGTCTTCAGTTGAAGGACTAATAGATGATGTGTACATCCAGGAATGCACAGAACATGCTACCAAAGAGGTAAAAAACTTTAAAGACTATTTCATTAAAATAGCCCTTGTCTGTGATGTGTTGCTAGAATTCAGACTTGATGGAGAAAGAGGAGGACACTACATAATTCCAGGATTCCTTCGCACTCAGCCCCTGGAAAAAGTCATGCATATCAGTCAAGGCTGTGAGTCGACCTTAGATATTGTTATTAACTTCAATAGCCCATCTCCACCTGTTGGGTATTTTTATCGTCTAATTTTCGCTGCTTTAGGTAAATGGCAGGTAATCAAACTCCCCCAAAAGGATGGAGGTCTTCAACTCTTCCACGGCTATGCCCGCTTCTCACTTGAAGAAAATAAGCATTTTTGGCTTCACATGTACCTTAAGACAGAGGAAATTTTAATAAAAGGTGAATACATTTCTCGGAATATGAAGTGCGTTGAAAGTTATGGTGTTCAGGTGCTTGACTTTCTACAAAAGCAAACACAGGAAATGCCGCTGGCTTACGGAGAAAGACAGAAAGCAACACTGATTGTGCGCTGTCCAGACCACGATACAGAAATTTCGCTAGAGAAGCTGGTCAGAAACAAAAGTGAAAGGTGCACATGGAACCAAATTACCCATCTGATCAGCATCAAAGACATTTGCAAGTACAGGCGTAAGACGAATAAGCAGGTAAGTGTTTTGAAATCTAAGTGTAGAAAATTCTATTTAAGACTTGTTAAATTATAACTATGCCAAGACGTATTTAGGGAGTAATGTAGGGGGATACTGAAGTTGCACTGAAAGTTACGGAAAAACCAATATACATGTGAGTCAACATGTATCCCAATGGGCAGTCACTGACCTAGTGTCAAAACCGTCTTTTGAACAATAATAAGTTTTTACGGTTACAAAGATCTCAATAGCCTTCAATGTAATTCCTACTATAACATCGTTGTTTCTTGAAATC
>JAECUM010027818.1:0-34549 GCA_016617855.1 Megalonaias nervosa | reverse complement strand
TATATTTGTCCTTTGAACGGAGTTCAGGTTATCTACAGGCAGATGTGTATTGACAGAGTGAATGAACTCCTCACATGGCTGCCGAGTGTGTCCGCTACAAAATGTATTTCAGTTCCTTTTTAGGCTATTCACAATCACCTTTGCATATTGATAAGTTGATTGTTTTCTTTTTTGAGTTTCTAATTTTCTTCACATTCATTAAATCAATATAATACACGCTTATGGTTTAAACATGAAAGACGGTTTTAATGAAGAAAGTAGAGCACTATAAACACATAGTTTGCTACTCCATTCACATGAACGCTCAGGCATTCATGTATAGTCGCATGGAAGTTAATGTGGAATAGAAACTAAGCGGTAATTTAAATATTTTAATATATGTACAGTTGATCTAAGTCATTATTCTGCTTTAATAACAGTACTACGGACCATAAAACTCTCTCCCTCTCTCTCTCTCTATCTCTCTCTCTCTCCGTTTGGTCGGTTTAACTTAACTTTTACCATCATTCATAAGTCCAGAGACATCGTTGGATGTCACAAGCGAAAATCCTTTACGCTCGTCTTTTCATAGATTTTCGCCCGTATCTTGCTACGATGGTCCAGAGAAAGAGAGAGAGGGAGAGGGGGGGGGGGGGCTTTTTCATATTTAATTAATAATTTTTTAGAACATTATAATAGGTTTAAGAAACAACAACAACAACAACAAAACATTAAATACATCACAGTATGTATATCACGTGACCGAGAAATTTACCGTGTAATGTCGACAGAGTTTGCAACTTTGAATCATTGATTACTTAAACACTGTAGATAAATCCCCCCAAAAATGCACACATACTTTTACGACGAACCATATTCTTGCAGGTCACTTCTTGTAAGTTCAATTTCAAGTTTTGATCCACCACAAATTTGTTTCTCTCTCACTCCAGATTTCTGCGTAGTTTTTTCCGTTATGCATGAGAACGGAGGGGGGAACAGAAAGCAGAAAGGATTGCGATGAAATTGTGTACCATATTCAATTAATTTAGAAAACGGGGATTATTAACAATTTTTTATCGTTATTTTCATATGTTACTAACGATTAATATGTGAAAGTGCATCATTGATCTCGAATCCATATCACACGGTTGTGAGACTGTATATATGGCCATTAAAAGGTCAGCCACATTATCTGCTCTCTAGAAAATAATTTGCTTAGTTAGTTCTCTAGTTGAAATAACATGTTTTCATCCTCCTCAAGTATCCAACTTGCGGTCGGAGCAAAGCAAATAAGAAAAGCAGATTATATCGCTAACATGATCTGCTTTTTGTATTCTTTTATAGTAACACTGATTCTTCAAATGTTTCTGGTCCCTATGCGTCCTTGTGCCTATAAGCTAATGTACTCTCATGATCCAGATAAGCTAACAAGATCGTATGGTGTTTAGAGCGAAGAGTGTTCATCTTAAAAAATAGACTGACTCCTCCAATAATCTTCGTGTGTGATAACTTTCTTGACCACGTCCTTCTTGATGTCATCTTTGAATTTGCAGACTGCGTTTTGTTATTTTTCTGTAGAAGGGGCTGACTGATGGATAATCCAAAAAGCCAAATTCGTCCTTAGCTAATATGTCAGCGTGGATATCTTCAGTCGTGATTTTGTAACACAAGCAAACATATATACATTCCTTTTTAATGGGCGTGAAAGCAGTTACAATAAGAATCATTCGAAGTGAAGATAAAACAGACTGCATTTTTACAGTTTCGAAATATAAAAGAGATGAATTCGATAAATATAAAACATTAAAGTCATCATAGAAGTCATTATCTATTAAAACATCTTTTTTCTATTCATTCAGAAAGAAACTGTTAGAGGATTACATAATTTATTTTATTTCGAACTTTGTTCGCAACTCGCGTTTAGTTCGTAAAGTCTCCTGCATATTGCTAATATTTTCGTCAGCAAAACATTTAACGTTTGCTCAAAAACATGCTTTATAGTCAAGATGTTTAATTTAGATGTCCGAACTCCAGTACTGGTCAAAGTAAAATTGTACGCTACAACGTACATTTGTATCTAAACCTGGTACACTTCACCTTTTAGAGACATTTCAAATAGTCTTTCTACTCGTCGCTAAAAGTTTCTTTTGGAATATGCAGATATATTGGAAACTGAAGAGACGTTACTCTATCACCAAGGGTTTTTCCAACACCACATCTTCGCTGTGCATGGAGAAAATTTATAACTACCCTAGCACAGTTTCTGACCTAGGACAATGAACAGAACAGCACATGGCTGACGGTGAGCGTGAATGTTGATGTGTAACAACATTAGGTGCATATCGCAGAGTGGTTACAGCCGCTCCGGTGGACTGAGTTGTTAGAGCGTCCGTCTCGGACGCGGCAAGTCGCGGTTTCGCACCCCGGCCGAGTCATGCCAAAGTCTTACAAAATTGGTACTTGCAGCTGCCTCGCTAGGCTCTCAGCATTACGAGGTTAATGTTAGGACTGGTCGGCCTGGTGTCAGGATAATGTGACTGGGTGTGACATGATGCTACATGTCTGCGTCATGATGCCCAAGTGTTAAACATCTCTATAAACTGCTACACTGCAGACATCGTGGCAATATGACGGGAAAATTATTAAAGCTACGTTAAACTTCCAACACACACACACACACACACACACACACACACACACACACACACACACACACACACACACACACACACACACACACACACACACACACACACACACACACACACACACACACACACACACACACACACACACACACACACACACACACACACACACACACACACACACACAGGGGTTTACAAAATCTGATAGGGAACTCTATGCAAACCATGCTTGCTAGACATGATGACATCATAAATAATTAGGAGTGAAATATATATTTAAATATTGCTAGTTAAAAAAAGGACGAAGGTTTCTTTACTTGATTACCTGACTCTAAATCAAAAAGGAAAAAGAAATGACAAATACAATTAATAATGTAATTTCCACTCTCTGCCTTGAATAGATAACTTGTGAGTTAAGTGAGAGAGAGAGAGAGAGAGAGAGAGAGAGAGAGAGAGAGAGAGAGAGAGAGAGAGAGAGAGAGAGAGAGAGAGAGAGAGAGAGAGAGAGAGAGAATTATAAATATACACCAGACAGAATGGAAAGTGCTATCCCTGGATTCTATGGAAGAATTCTCGATGATAGTAGACCGAATTAATATTTAATACAAACAGTACTATCATATAGGTTAGAGAATTTTTAATTCGTACTCTACGGAGTAGCGAACTCAGGTCCACGGGTAAACAGCACCCATCACCTTGCCTGCACACACTAGCCCATATTCCTTCACGACTAAGCAAGCATCACTAAAAATGAAGCGACTGAATCGGTGTTATATGCACTTGTACGTAGCAGACACACTCGCATGACGATCAAATAATTAATTCTCATCTATCTACACAGTCATTCCTTATTCCTATGAAAGAAATCAAGGTATATAGGATTAATTATAGAGAATTATAAATATACACCAGCCAGAACGGAGAACTAACTTTTAGCTTATTTAATCATAGATGCTGCTATTGCCATTTGTTGCATTTATGAGTAATACATTTTAATGCTTTTAATGCTGCCAAAGGGTTTCAGTATAAAAGTTTAAACATCATTTTATTTTTTCTTTCAAAACTTTTATCGGATATTATGTTCTTGATTATTACAGAAGAACGGAAGCTTTTGTTTTATATTATTGGTTCATTGCCTAAGCAGCGCTTTGAGTAGTGTAGTGGGATAGTACAGGGACAATGGGAAAATACATTACAGACTCCCTCCCCGGGAAAGTATGGGGACAAGATTTATAGGGACAAAAAATCACCCTGGGATAGTATAGGGACAATGGGAATTTGTATAGCGACAAGAGGAATGGAACAGGTAGGGTGACGTCACGGTATTGGACAGTTGCAACAATGTAGCAAGTACCGTGACGTCATGCCACCTGTGTCATTTCTATATAAAGTTTGAATCATTCGCGTTCGTGTTTGTGGATATTATACTATTATACCCAAATTATACAACTGACTAAAAAAATTTTAGATATGAGAATAATGTTTTTGTGAGTTAAATGATAAATTATACAATCAAATAAATTTTTTAGGCAAGAAAGAATAAATATCTTTTCGAGGCAGTGGAGTGGCCCTGAAAAGGGTCTTTGGTTTTCTTTTTTGTCTTCTTCTACGTTCTTCTATTCCTCCACCAACTTCTTATTTTCTGTCCTACACTTTTTTTCTTCTTCTCATTCTTTTCCTCCTCCTGTTTTTCCTTCTCCTCTTATTTTTCCTGTTTCTTCCTTTTTTCATTTTCTTCTTCCTTTTCTACTTTTTCGTTCCACTCCCTCATCCTCCTTTTGTCTTCTAAATCTTCCTTTTCGTCCTTTTCAATTCTAATCATCTCATTTAATATCTCCTTTCCTCTCTTTAAAATTGTTGATTTCCATAGCCAGTCTGTGCGGGCTATAAGCCCCAAGTTGCATTCTAAGTAGCATCTCCTCCACCATGCCTAGTGTGTCTACCACCTCCTGCAATCTTATCATTCTCTCCATGTTGTTAGCCATTTTTTATATTCAGCGTTGAATGGCGCGAATGACAAACGCTATGCTTTTATATACTTCAAGCACGGGCGTGAACGAAAACATCCCTTACATTCACTTCACATATTATTTACTATCCACACCAACGGACGAGAATGCATAAAACACACACCTATTTACTATCCACACCAACGTACGCGAATGCATAAAACATACCATATTTATTATCCTCACCAACGAATGAGAAAGCATAAAACACATATCTATTTAATATCCACACCAACGTACGCGAATGCATAAAACATACCATATTTACTATCCACACCATCGAATGAGAAAGCATAAAACACACACCTATTTACTATCCACACCAACGTACGCGAATGCATAAAACATACTATATTTACTATCCTCACCAACGAACGAGAAAGCATAACACACACATCTATTTACTATCCACACCAACGTACGCGAATGCATAAAACATACCATATTTACTATCCACACCAACGGACGAGAATGCATAAAACACACACCTATTTACTATCCACACCAACGTACGCGAATGCATGAAACATACCATATTTATTACCCTCACCAACAAATGAGAAAGCATAAAACACACCTATTTACTATCCACACCAACGAACGATAATGCATAAAACATACCATATTTACTATCCTCACCAATGAATGACAAAGCATAAAACACACACCTATTTACTATTCACACCAACGTACGCGAATACATAAAATATACCATATTTACTATCCTCACCAACGAATGAGAAAGCATAAAACACAAATATTTACTATCCACACCAACGAACGAGAATGCATAAAATACACCATATTTACTATCCTCACCAACGAACGAGACTGCATAAAACATACACACTCTACTGTCCTCACAAACGAATGCGAACGCAAACACACACACACACACACACACACACACACACACACACACACACACACACACACACACACACACACACACACACACACACACACAACACACACACACAGATACACACACACACACACACACACACACACACACACACACACACACACACACACACATCAGTAAAGAAGTGAGTGTTTATAGTCACACTACTTCACATTCACACAAATTGGCAAATTGAATAGTCTCTCTTTTCTAGAGATCTGGTTAGCCCTGAGAAGGGCTGTTTTTTTAGAACTCCAAATGCACCTGGTTAATGATGACATCTCCCAGGGCGGGCACCACACACGCATCGCCGGCTCCAGTCCTGCTCCCAATTGATGCGTGTGGTTGGGAGCGCAGAGGGAGGTTGATTGGCTTCACTATCCCACTCCTCAGTCTGAGGGATAGTGAACACTTGTTCCCTTCTTCTATTCCACACCCTGGGATGATGATGCTGACGCCGAGGCTCCCACTCTTGCCTCTGTCTTTCCAATTCCTTCCATGCCTCCTCCTCCCAGGTTTCTCTCTGGGGGACAGCGGCTCTTGGTACTGGTGGTACTGGTGGCAGAGGCTGTGGCTGTCTTTGTTGTGGTGCTGCTACTGTCTGTAGAGGCGTCCTCACCTCAGGCTTGACCTCACACAGAGGTCTTAGCATGAGGTGAGGTAGGATCCCTCTCTTCTCCTCTTCTTTCTTTATCTTCTTCTCCTCTTCAAGCCTGGCTTCTTCGGCTAAAGCCTCCATAGCCAGCTCATCTAGCAACCGCCTGGCATATTCCAGGTGCATCTGGAGTTCTAGTAGTTTCGTCATTCTGCTCATTTCGTTGCAGTTGCTACGTCAACGTGGGTAGCCAGACTGACGATCGCGTCGCCTTATATACTTGAAGCACGGACGTGAAGGTAAACAGCCCCTAATACCAAAACTTACCATAACCAAAAACAAAACATCAAACGCGCGGACCTAAAAGAAACACGTTGTCTTTTTTACTTACAAACACAGACATGCACGATTCGACAAGACAGAGAAAACGAAGGGTGAATTTTTTACTGATAAAAGAAACGAAGTGCTTATAGACACACTTCTATTTTTTTAAAGACACAAACACATAAATTTGTTTTGTCAATTGAATTAGTATGTCTTTTCTAGAGTATTGGGGTAGCCCTGAAAAAGGCTGTTTTTTTGTTGATGGGAAGTGATGGCAATCTTTTTTTACTGTCCAAGATTGCGTCTCCGTCTGGCAGCAGTCTTTCCTATACGATACGGTCTGCTTCTACGGAAAGAGAAGGAGAACTTTTTGGTGTCCACACGGCAGTCGACAAAATCTCTGTCTGGTTCTTGCTGCTGCTGCGGTTGCTGCTGCTGTTGTTGATGCTGTTCTCTATACTTCTGAAGTCTGTCCATCTCTGTCCATTCTTCTTGTTCTTTCTTGATTTCCTCTCCGAAGACCTCTTCTATCAGGTCTTGGGCTATGGCTAACATCCTGACATTCTCTATCTCTTCAGGCTTAGGTATCAGGTTTAGCCTGACACGATGTAAATTGACGTGAGCTTCGTTCAGCTTGGCTAGTCTAGACGGCATGTTCATAGGTTGACGAGTCAACAGTGGATGGCCAGACTGGAGACCAACCCGCTTTATATGGTTCAAACGCGGACGCGATAGAAAACATCCCTACTAGGTTTTAGTGTCGGAACGCTATGATAGCGAATGTCATGGTGAGGGATAGAGAGAAAGTCAAAGAGCATATATTCACAGTCTTTTTTTGAAAACAAACGACAGACACATTATTTCAAAAACACAACATTTTTTATTCAACCAACAATCAACAACTAACAATTAACAAGTAACAATAACATCAAACAAATCATTTTTGACAAGGTTGACAACGTTGTGAAACCATGTGTGATTTCCATTGATAGAAGTCATGAGGCCATTGATGTACACTACGTTTCCTAGCTAAAGACAAAAGATAGCAATAATGGTCACAAAACCATCGATCTACTTTCTCATCATTTCTAGAAGAGTGACGATCAAAATAAGTCATTAAATGTTCTAAAGGATATCCAAGACTGCGTTGATGAAGAAAATACAGACAATATTGTCCACACACCATGGAATCTGTGCCTTGTAATTTCACATTATTGAATCGTGTCATCTGGGCATTTCTTCTCATAAAGTCAATGATATCGTCTTCCAAAGTGGGTAATCCATACGAGTCAAAATATTCCACGCAATCCTCTTGAAGGAAGTAGATCTAGACGGCAACCCAGTGAGTTCCTGGGAGATGACTTTCGTCCGTGTTGATGACATAAGCTTGATGGTCTTGAGGTTTGCGATGAGGTAGTTCATCTTTAGCGCACACGACAGGATTCCAAGAAGCAGTATACAAACTATTGTTCAAAAGGTAATAAAGTTCCCAGGTATCCATTTTTTTGTTGTGTTGTTTTTTTTTTCTTCACAGGTAATGATAAGTCATCAATTCAATTCTGACTTTTTGTTTGAAACGCTCTGTCAAGTAGCCGTTTCTTCGCCTTGTCTCCGCACTCTGGGCTAAGAGAGATTCGATGCGATAGATCTCTAGAGTAGTCAATGGAGGGCAGGAATGATCACGCAAGCCTTTATACCACTCATGCAACACTGCTTCTTCCGAGATGAGACTCCAAGCGTCATCCAGATACTCGTCCAATTTTTCTTCTTGACTCATCATCATACATTTATCGTGTTGAATTTGACTGGGATGATCGTTTGGACATCCATAACAATATTTCTTACTCAATTCTGTAATTTTATCCGCCAGGTGTTTAGCAAAACAGGACACTAAATGTTGTTCTTGTTCTGGTCATCTGGACGTGACCACTACCTCGTTCTCTTTGTCTTGGTCTTGGGGTTCTGTTTTCACGCTATCCTCCCATTCCATGTACAAAGATTCTCTATGGTTCAATGAGGGATAGGAGTCTTCCATTGTTTCTAATAGTCTAGAATGACTTCTCTCAAACTGTTGATTTCTATGGTATTATCGAATTCGGCATACAAGATGACGTTGACCGTCTCAGTGATAGCTTCTACAAACTGAAGTTCCACACGCAGTTGACCAGATTTTATAGGGTGGAAATGTCTCTCGTCGCTGCCTTGGTCTGGAGTGAAATCAAAGGCCCACAAAGTGTAACCTCCTACATAATCTTCGTACGAAATACCGTGACTGGTGTTGGTTCCTAGTTGTCCGGTAGCTTCGTACAGGGACAAGTACGATCTCAAGTAATTCTTCTGGGCACAGTTAGGTTCTAAGGGTCTGGTACACAAGATCTTGCCATTGCGACTGACTTTCAGTCTTGGACACTCTCTAGTGCTTAAACTGGAAACGATTTTGATCGTGGGCTCCGCTGAGGGCTGCATTACTGACGATACCAACGATTAAACGTTTGGGTAACTGTCCTTGGAACAGATGATCTTCGATATTGGATCGGAGTCCAGCAGCAATGGTGAACATTTTCACTTCCACACGTCGTATCGGATACTTGGCGGTCGATCTGCTCAATGTGTGATTGATGTCGTTTCCCGCATTAGGTAACACTTCTACGCGGCGCACGTAAAGTCTGGCTTCTTGGATGATGGCTTTGTACTCGTTGGCATGAGCCATCAAATGGAAAGCGACACTGCTGCGATTGAGTCTCAGGCGAATATCCACTGCGTTCAGCAAATACTTGTCTTGCAACCACATGTCCAAATGCAAACGATCCATCAGTTCTAACCTACGACCTTGCAGGATTTTCCTTCGACTATTGTTAAAACCCACATTGTGAGGATTGTCATCGGCTGTCAGGGCTGTGTCGTTAAACGTGTCTTCGCCTGCGGTGTCAGGTTTCCATACCACACAAGCATCCAGATGAGTGTTCTTGGCCTCTTTTCCGTACGTCAAGAGATTTTTTAGGTATGCTCGGTAAGGGTAAGTATCCATAGTGCTGCTGACCAGTTTGTTATTCAAGTACAAATCCACTTCGCTGAACAAGGAATGCATGAAATTGTTGACGGGAGCTACTCTGGCATCGGCTCCCGGATTGGTGTTGTCGGTTTTGATCACTTTCAGTTTCAGATATAAGTAACTGCTATTCAGATCGATGTAATCTTCGGGTTGTCCTTTGATTTCAAACTAGATGGGAGCTGAATCCGTCAAAGAGGAGACGGGATGAAATTCGACCCATTGGGATTCTTGCATCGTCATCATGGTGGGTGGCATGGCAAACAGATCCAGTTCCGGCTTGGAACAAGCACAAGACTCTCGGTGCATCATTTTCTTTTTTTAATAATCAAAAACGTCTAACTCTTCGACAGTTTTTCTTTTCTTAGTCTTTCTAACTCTATGGCCGTGAAGTCCTCTGAAGGGGTGTTTTCGTCGTCTTTTTCTGCCTTGTCCTTGCTATGGCGTCTGGGAAGCAGGAATGCCTGACTCGGCATTGCCCAGGACATTTATAGGAGTTTCTCGCCGGCCCAAAATGTCTTTGCCCGTTTGAAGCAAGACGTTTTTGCCTGCTCTCAAGAAAGCTTCTTTGGGGTTTTGTTTGCAAATGATGACATTTTGGAGAAATTCTTTGCCGTGCGTCAACGCGGCATCTTTTAAGGCGTGCAATCCCCGTGTCACCATCGGTTTCAAAACGGGAGCCACTTTACGAAAGGCTGATTTTAGCATATCACCTAAACCATGTCCTTGCTGTCGAGCGACTCCTTGGTACACAGGATACATGATGACAAAGGGGTAGAGTAATCGTTTTCGAAGATGGAGTTTCACTGTGACTTTCCCTTTGGTGAATGAAATATTTTGTCCCAGATCTCCTTTTATAGTAATGCTGACAGTGCCGAAATACGACTTACTGACGGGTAAATAGTGAGGATGTACAAATTCGCGGTGAACATGATAGGTGTTTCCACCTTCCTCGTCAGCGTTCGTGGCAGAATCCACTTTGAAAGGAATGACACGCAGTAACGGTACGGAGGTGTGTCCCACCACGTTGTACTCCACCGCATCGGAATATGCAAACATCAAATTCAGTCCTTGGTTCATTTCTACAGGGAATCGAAAATATTTCGCAAAATCCAAATTACTGGTCATGGCTGGTATTTCGTTTGCAATCTTGATCAACTTGGTGTCTCCACCCAAAATGTCATACAATTCAGGACAAAATGTAATGGCCAATACTTTGTCCTCTGAAAATTTCATCATTGGGCGACGAGCTATTTTGTGGTATTCGATCGTGACACTTCTTCTGGCTTTCTCCAAGGCTTTACCAAACATGAAATTGAACCTGTCAGCAATGGCGTTCACCAAATGTTGACCACTAAATTAATAGCCTGAGTTAATTTTCAACCTATAAGTGGCTCGTTTAGTTTTGGGGTCTTGTGATTTCATAAAGTCAGCTACACTGGCGCGTTCATCCAAGTGTTGTTGCACTTGTTCGTCATAAACTTCTACCGTAAAAGTATTTTCATTTTCGACGATGTTTTTGATTTGTGTAGGGTGAATCATTTCGACCAAAGCCACGCCCCAATGGGCTTCGTGATCCAATTGGATGGCTTGAGGTAATCTGGCGGAGAAACAGCACAAAGTGTTATTGGGAAACATCTCCATGGAACTGTCACTGGGTAACGTTAAGTAAAATTGGTTGTTCATAATTCCAGAGTTCTAGTGTCCGAGGAGTTACTGGAAGTCAGAGGAGTGTCTAAAAGAGGATGGTTAGGGTGACTGTTGGAAGGGGGACTAATGTTGGGCACAAGACTCCCGTTGGTGTTTCCGTTCTAGGAATATTTCAGAGACGGATTGGGAAGAAGGTAACCAATGCAACTGCTAAGTAAAATGGTCCACAATTGTTTGTCTCCTTGTTGCAAACTCAAATTGGCAATGGCAGCACCGATGACACAATACACCACAAAGATTTGGCAGAAAAAAACGATTTGCGTTTTAGGCACACGTTCTCCACACCACACCCACAAGGGTTGCTTTTGTAGACCTTGCAGAGAAGAACTGGGGGAAGGAGTGGTCACTGCAGTAGCTGAGGCTGTGTTGAAGGGCATGATGGTCACTTCTTTTTATAGTTGATGAGTTGCGAAGCGTCGATCCAAGAGTCAAAACTAGGAGGATATCCTTTCCAATGTACTTTGACTTCTTTGACAAGTCGTTTTCCCACTTTACGAGTTCTTCGATCGAGAATGCTTTCTATCTCGTACACGTCGTCTTCTTTTTTGGTCGCATATTGTAACTCGGGCAAGTAAAACGTTCCTTTTAACACTTCCCCGATCATGTCTTCCAATTTATAGACAGGAAGATAACGGCCACGCACTCGTTCAGTGACACCAAACAATTCGGTGGTGCAGTTGGGTAAGTAACCTTTGTCGAAAGTGCGTTTGGTTTTGGCAATGCGCACCCAATCTCCTGATGCCAACACTCCACCTTTCTTGGGGACAGTCACTGTTGGGGACGTACCAAACAGACGCTCGAAGACGGCCACTTCGTTGTCAGCAGTCACTTCTTGGGGGGCACGCCCAATGCTCCGATAGTAAGATTGGTTGTACGATTGGACGAGGTGTGGCAAGACGTCGATGTACTTGACAGTGTGTTGACGCGTAAAATATTTCCACATGCGTTCTTTCAAGGTGCGTTGGAAACGTTCCACGATGCTAGCTTTGGTTTCGGGATTCTTGGTGGTGAAAAAATGAATGTCACGTTTCTTCAATTCTTTTTGGAAAGCTTGGTTCAGAAATTCGGTGCCTTTGTCAGTTTGCCATCGAAGAGGGTGACGACCGCTTTGTTTCAACACCAGTTGGAGGGCTTGCACTAACTCACTGCTCTATTTGGAAGTCAATGGTACGACCCAAGTAAATTTGGAAAAGACGTCGATGACACAAAACAAATATTTGTAGCCACGATTGTAGGTGGCCAAATGAGAGACATCGGCTAAATCGGCTTGCCATTAGTGATCGATACCCTCTACTTGGATGCGACTTCTGGAAAATTTTCGTCGAATGGGTTTGTGTAAGGTGTACGGTATGTGGCTTGTTCTTGTAACCATCGTTGCACATGAGGTAAACGGATACTTTTCAGTCGAGTTTTGGCAGCACGATACAATTTCTGAACTCCTCCGTAACCTGCGGGATGGACTGGATCGTAGTAAATGCTGGCTAACACCTTCTCCATTTTTTTAATAAGTGATCCACTCTTCGCTGATGCTACTCTGAATGGGACGAGGGGGTGGTTTAGAAACGGTTTTACGTGTCCGATGTGCCACGAGTGTAGAAGTGGAAGGTAGCGGTGGTGGTGGTAATGGGATGGCTTTGGTCTTCTTTTCTTTTTTCACTTCTGGTTTCCCTTCTTTCTTTTTCACTTCTGTCGAAGGAGGAGTGGACATCATCTTTTTAACCCAAGCTTTAAGTTCTTCTCGTTGGGGTGTAGGGGAAGGGGTCAACAAGGGCGCTGCAATCTTACTAGGGATGGGAGCTGCTGACGGTGTTTGAAAGACATCTCTTGCCTCTTCTTCCTCAGGCAACCGTGGGGCTGCCTCTGTCTTGACCACTGGGAGTGTTAGTGGTTGTGGTGGTGGTGGTGGTGAACTTTTCATCAGGCCTTAAAATCTTTCAGAGTGGGTTGAGCTGTTTCGTCTAAAGCTTTTTGGTGAAAGAGTTTCAGTTGTTGTAACAACTGACCGTACCGTTGCGATTTTTCCGTTTCTGACAAATCGCTGCGATCCATCAACGGTTGCAATTCGTGTTGTAACTGAGACATTTCGGTCAAATGAGGAATGGGAGGTAAATGTGGGGTTCGTTGTTCTTGCCAACGATGGTATTCCATCCATCGTTTGTAAGGGACTAAAGCTAGTTTTCGTCCTTCCATCAGATTTCAAGGGTCACGTCTGAGATCTTTTGACTCCAGTGTCCTCCTTTTATCTTCTTGGAATTAGGGCGGGTATAATATGTCCCATCGCACTTAATATAGGTTTCGCTACTTCGGTAATAAGTCCTAACATGGGTAAAAATCCTCCGCGTTGCACCAACATCTTTTTCTTTTGACGAATGGGTATTTTCTTTTGGACCATTTGGCGAAGAACGTGTCGATGTTTGGCTAAGCAATTTTTCTGATGTTTAGTCAAAGGTATTGTGCCTTTCAAGACGTTCAGACAACATTCGCTCACCGTATCGATGATATCTTTGGAGGCAGTTTGAATGAGTTGTTTTCGCATGGGTGGAGGAGCTTTGGACAGGACAGACAACATGTCCCAATGTTTGACTAAACGAGGAGGCAGTCCTTTCCTTTTCTTTCCTTTGGGAATAGAAGAAGGATGTCTTTTTTTGGGTGACATCTTTGTTTGTTGATTCCGGGACACACACCAAAAATACACTAACGTCGATGACTTGTCACACGGTCTTTTATCCTTTTTTGGGGGACTATCGCTTCGTCATAAAGGTGACGATGTGTTTTCCAAAATCGCCAAAGAATCCTCCTCTTTGCTGGCTCCTCTTTTTCTTTGCACGAGTGTGTCTTTTCTGGGGGTGTCTCCTATTTTTGGCTAAGCGCTTTTTCGCATGACGAAACTGTCCTTTTCTTTTTTCTTTCTGGACAGGAGAACGACGATGAGGGAACATCTTTTGGTGCACACAAAAAATACACTGACATCCATGGCTCAACATGCGTCTTTTTATCTTATTTTTTTTGGAGCCTGACCTTTAACCTTGTGGCAAAATCATTGGCTATCTTATCAAATTCAAGGAAAGGGCCAAAGAAACCTCCCTTTTGGTGGCTTCTCCTTTTCTTTGGACGAGTGTGTCTTTTCTGAGGGTGACGTCGATGTTTGGCTAAGCGTTTCATAGGATGACGTGACTGTCTTTTTCGTTTTCCTTTTCCTTTTTGGGCCGAAGAAGAACGACGATAGTAACGGTGTGCACATCTTGGAGGGGACATCTTTGGGCGTGCAGCAGCACAAAAAACACTGATCCGTATTGTTTTCCTCGGGTCTTTTTTATACTGGAATGCGTCACCACTGATTGTCTTTACGGCGTATCAACTTGATGACAGGCAACACACGTCGTGGAGGAGTTCGCAACGGACTAAATCGGGACAGTTCTTGCTTGGACAAATCCAGTAAACTCTGAAACACACCCGTTCTCTCTTGGACTTTGATTTTGGGGGCAGGTACTTTGTGAGCAGCGGCCACTGCTGGAGGAGAAGTTTTTGGAGACACTCTTGCGGGTAGAAGTTGTTTTCTGTGGACTTTTCTTTTTCTTTTTCTGAGGCTGTGACCTGGTCTTGACACCGTTGCTCTTTTTCTTTTTCTTCTGGATACGTTTGGGTGTGGCTTTTTTCTTGGGGACGGCTTTGGGAGCATTAGGATCCCATTTTAAGAGGGAACGAATGATGATACCTCCTAGGGAACCGCTACCTCCAGGTTTCAAAATGATTTGCTTTTTGGTTTGAATGTCGATGAGAGGATCGGCTAGTTGCGTCAAGGCGCCTTTGTTTCTCTAAAGAAACGTTTGGTTTGATGTGGAATCTGAATGATGCCTCGCAGTAATTGACGTGCTGTCACCGTAAACCATCGTAAGACTTCTTTGAGACTAGCTTCTAAGATACGAGCACGTATTTGTGGATTTTTTTCGCGACTGATACCGTACAAGGCACGAATCAATTTAATGGGAAGATGAAACTGAAGGGACGTCATGTTGACGATGTGTGAGACAGAGTCAAAGTGACCGAGGTTTTTATAGATTTTTTTTGGTGATTGTGATTAAGTCGACGAAGGGGACGTGTACACGACAGGCCCTCCGTCTTGGCACCAGTGGTGAAACAGATGGGTACGAAATCGCAAATAATCGGGAGTGGTGGGTTTTAAATCCACGAGTAAATAAGCGTGTGGGGTTTGAGTGGCATCGTCATACGCATTTGTCAGCCAAGGCGTTCCTAACTGTTTGGCTAAGACTTGTACTTGCGATTTATCTCTAGGGCTTTTAAACAACACCACGTAATGAGCATTGAAACTGATGGTACGATGGGCTTTACTTTGTTGAAACAAATTTTGGGTGATGTAAATGACACTGGCATTACGATGATGCCCTTTACGCGTAAACCAGAGTTTAATTTCTTCTTCGTCTTCTCCTAACATGTCGTCAAAGATAACCAAACGGGTTTGACTAGGGTCAGACACGATCCCGTCGTCTTCGCCAGGAATGCCTTCCACAAAGACGATGGAATCACCTTGACTTTCTCGCAGAAGGCTGTACGGCGATTGCCACTCTTTGTAACACCACACGATGCGTTGAGGGGGACGATCGATCAAATGATCTTTATGTTCGATCAAACTTTTGACAAATTCGGTTTTGCCGGAACCACTCGGTCCGGCAATGAGCATTTTAAAGGGATGGAGAAGATACAAGGCCTCCCAACTAGTCCGATCTACGTGTTCGTCAATGACGTTGACAGTGGTGGAGGAAGAGAGAGTAGAGACAGTAGAGGTTGCCATAGTAGTGTAAGAAATGTCACTTTTGACACGAGGACAGACAAGACAAGAGTTTTTATACTTTTTTTCAGGACACGTTTACTGTCATCTTTAATGGTGAACATGAATAAAAGACACATCAAAACGATCAAAGTGGAATATAAACAAGTCTCTGTACAACATTTGTGATGATCAAGAGGTGAAATCGTAGGGGTACTGTGTAATGTTCTGAGAGTCTCTACACTCCTTGGCACAGTCACACAAGAGTCCTCCCAGAATAGCCTTTCGGGAATGTCGATCACGGTCCTGTCCTGAAGAGAGTGGTTTTCCTCGGTCACGACTTCTTCTTCTTCTTCTGGCACTGTCACTAACATTGGTTTAAAAGTTACTTTTTTGCACGGAACGTTTTAATTTTTTAGGATTACAAATCTTGGGCATAGTGTGCCACTTCTTTTGTCCAAGCCTCAAAACCCCAACTTTTCCAGTCAAGTACATCTTTCCAGTGAGGGTGTAAGTTACAAGCTACACACACGTCATCGTGCATATCTTCAGTGCCTAAAAGTTGACGAATCTTGTTTTCCCGTAGAGGTTGAGAAGTATCAAGATGAAAGCGCAAAGCTTTGAGCAGAATGAATCTCTCGTGTACATTTATAGGGACCACTTTCATGTTTTTTGGAGTGGTAGGTACTGTTCGTAAAGAATCCACAAGGAATCGGCTGGTAAACGAAATCCCAGGAAGCAAGTCACAAAGACACACACTACACGTCGACCCCAATTCAATAGACACAGTTCTCGTAATAGGTGTTGGTAATCCTCCACTGTTTGAAAAGTGTCATTGATTTCAATCCACTGAATCTCTTGTATCACGAATGATAAAAGTCGTGGCATAGTAGTCTGTTTTTATACCTCTTTTCTCTTACCTCAATCACGTCTCCTAGAACGAAAGTAATGAACGTAGCTAGTAATTTCTGACCACTGCCATTCCAGGAAACGTTCAAGAATGTCAATAAAATCTTCAAATGTAAATGGTCTAAAGCGAAATAGTAGAACGAACGCACCCTTGATCCAGAGAAATCGGACTTTTTTGTTGACTTTTGTCAATTTCCTCTTGTGAATTTCTCCACACAAAGGTTCTACAGTCACAAATTGAGATTTGGCTCTAGCAAGTCCCTGCCAAATGTCCTTGTAGATCTTCTCTTGCAATTCGTTTGGTAATCTTTAAAGATTATGTTCTACATGGGGTTTAAATACTTGTCTAGGGGTTGTCCAATGTTTGACTCCTAACCAATCGGCTGGTTTCTTACACGACATGGTATGCCCACTTCAATGACGAGGTCCCACTAAACGTAGGTAGTGACAATCCGGAGACCATCGAGCATGTTCCGGGTAAGCGCAATCTTTCTTCTCCCACTCGTGAAGTGACACACCACAACTGAAGTACTTGACTTTATCCCCTTTGCCCAAGTAGATAAATCCAGCTCTAGCTAATTCTTCGGGGGTAGATCCTCCCAGATATTTTGGCCATTTTTCTTGGAAGGTTTGGATCCGACTTTCATAGTCACAGTATTCTGGCAAACGCACAGGGCACGAATATTCGTCTTTCACAGGTTCATTTCGATGAGGGTACGGTGAAATATGCAGGAGCCTGCTCAGTTTTACATGACATCCGTAGGGTGGTAGCCGCATGGTTTCATTAGAATGACATCCACCATGAAAACCAGTAAAGTTAAAAGGTGTACGATAACGATTGGCATCGCTTTCGCATCCATCAGGTTTGACACGCACAGCATCACTTTCCATGGTAGGTATGGTAGTAGTAGTTATAGCAAAGTTCCCATGATGTGGTACTGAATCGCTAAAGTCATAGCGTACGGCATCCCTGCCATCGCAAGGCACAGCATCGTACTCGAGTTTACTCTTGCTTGATACTTGCTGTTTGAAGGGATTCATTTTTTCCTCGCTTGGCGTTTGTAGTGACAATGAACTATCAGTCTTGAATGTTGTCCCTTTTTATATGCTCGCCAATATCAGTGTGACCGTACGGTAAAGTAAAGTGATTGGGAATCCGTACTCGCTTCTGGTACACGATTTGATAGACTTTTTCCAAGGGTCGGCTGACGATTTGGTGTGTGGGTAAACGTACAATCTTGTGCGGTTCGTGGGTGGTTACTTTAAAATTTCCATCCTCTCCAGACTGCAAGGCTTCTTTCAAGATGCAAGAGTTCACCAGTCGACTGGTGCGATAATTGAGAGTCAATCCTTTCACTTTACACTCCGTGTGTACTTCTCCTTGAGGGTTACGGTATTCGTAGCCGTAATTTTTGGGACCGCCACTTGCAAAACTTAGAATCTTGTCGTCGGGATGCTCGTCCGTCCAGGCTCCTAAACGGTCTGCTTCGATGTCAGGGTGACGTTGACCCAGGCGATCGATGTAGATGCAACTGCCCGTGTCAAAATACAGCACACGATCTCCTAACAGTTCTAAAGCTTCGTACAGTTTTAAGCGAGCATGGGCTGTTACGTAAGCAGCAATGATGACATTTCCAAATTCGTCGGCTTCTACAAAGTTCAGTTCTTTTTCGTAATTGACTAAGATCAAGTCCTCACGAAGGACGTCCACGTGTTTCATGTATTTCGTTTTGTCGTGAATCATCTGGAAGTAGCGGGAAGGTTCTGTCAAATACTCCGTCTTCGGTAAACACGGTCGTTGTGCCATTTTACCCCACAAACAATTCAACATCACTTTGGCAAACGATCGCCTTCCTGCGTTTTTCTCGATGTGGTCTAAAGTGATGCCTTCCTGCTCCAAGTATTTCTCTTTGAATTTTTTTTTTTTGGTCTTCGGGAGTGTGGCAGCAGGAAGGATAGCCGCTGGCTTCTTATTTCAGTTTCAAAAAGGCATTCACGTAGTCTGCAAAAATGCCTTTTTGAGTCTCGTCCCCCTTGTGGTATTTTTCTGTCTTGGGAAAGTGGTAAATTTCGTACACTTCTAACAGTTGGCATCCCAAGTCCAGAGCTTTAAATAATTCCACACTGACCCACGTTCCTGTCAAGGCGCGTTCTTCCTGAGTGTGCTGACAAGGTCAGTCTTGGTTGCACGTTTCAGCACAAGTACGGCACAAAGGAAACATCAGTTTTCCTTGGCAATGGTGAGGTAAAACGGGATGGTACAAGCACGTGGGAGGCAAGACTTTACACTTGATCAATCCTTCGTATTGTCGAATGTTGTCCACGTCGATGTGTTCCGTCAGTAATTGTGGGTGCCCTGCGGGAAAGTGACAATATTTGCACGCGTACGGATACAGAGAACACACGTCCAAGTATTTGATTTCCTCTCCTTTCTCTTCGTCGGCTTGGTATAGCAAACAGGTGGCATTCGTCCGTTCTCCGTACAAACTGTCCCTTGGGTTCAATGGGTCCACCAGCTTGTAACTTTCCACGATGCGCTTAAACTCGGGATCGGTGTTCAATCGCTGATCGTACTCGTGTTCACACATTTCTACCGCTTGGTATCCTTGCTCTTCTAACTTCAAGCGTCGCTGACAAGTGGCCTGGTACAAGTCTTCCATGGTCCGTTGTAAAAACTGATTTTTAGTATTACGTTGAGGGTAGCAGATAGGACATCCGTGAAATAAGCAGCGGTTAAACTCGTACACGATCTGGGGGTTTTCTAAGTCCCAACCATCCACCGAATACATTCCGATGGTCTTTTCACCTCCTCCGTTGCGAGCATGTTGGATCCATTTGTCTTCCTTGTCGCACAAGTAATGTAACCAGCGTAGGGCTTTGACCGAGTACTGACGTTTGACAAAGTTCGTCGTTTGAGGACTGATGACAGCTAGGGTGTTTTCGGGCATGAATCGTTGGCGGTACACTAAGGAACACGCATTGGCAATGGTGCAGGCTTCTTTCAAAGGATCGATCCCTCCGTGTTCCATGTACAGTTTTCGAAATTGTCCACAGCAACGTCGTAAAATGTCCACGTCGGAACGACAATATTTTAACATTTCTTCCTGAAAGTCGAAGGGGTCCGAGGCGTGAGTCTGGTACCAAGCGTAGAAAGCTTCTCGTTGTTCGGTACGCATGTTGTCGGGGTCGTAGAAGTGAGCCTCAGGCAAATGGGGTAGAACGGCATGTTGATTGGGTTCAGTATTGAAAAAGTGCGGAAAAATAGCCTTTGGCCATTTCTGTCATTCCAAACGTTTTAGGCATGCGACTCAAAGGCATGGCCAACTAACTCATCGAATCTTTAAACTGCACTTGACCCACTTGCACAGAAATGATTTTGGCTCCGATCAAAGTCACTTTAGGACGTTCAGTACTTTTTTCCGTATAGTATCTCAAAAGAAACTGTCCATCGTATCCCGAGAAATTGTGAGCCATCACCGTGGCATAGCGATGACAATCTCCGTAACGTTCGATGTCTTCTTGGCTCCACGTCTACTCGATAGGGTTTAAGATCCATTGGGCGAAATTGGTCAGCGTGTTAGGTCCCCCAAAGATTTTTTCACGTCCCCCAGGAATCTTGCTACAGTGAGGGCAATGAGTCAAGACAGGCTCTTGGATGCACTTCTCACACGCTCGATGAGCCACGCAGAAATTAGGAATGTGAATACCAGTCTCTTGCATGCATTCGAGATCGAAAAAGATGAAATGGCCTTTCTTCTGGTCATTATCTTCTTCCTGTTGGGGTTGGTATTTTGAATGTAGCATTGGTGTTCCAAGTCCACAATTTGGTGACAAATGTGACATCGTTTCTTTCCTGAACATACGTGTGCCTTGGCATTATTGGTACGTATGCCTTGTCCACAAGTAGGGCACAATCTCAGGAGTTGACAATCACATTTCTGCTGTGAACCTTGCGTCTTTAGATGTTGTTGGTAACAGGTAGGACTGACAAACGTGCGCTGACAAGCAGAGCAATGCACTCGTTCTTGTCCTTCGTCTAGACAGGGCTTAGAGGCTAAACATCCCTCACATTTCGATCCGCAATGCTTGTGTTACTCTCGATTGTTATAGCAATAGTCACATTTCTCACAGTAATAACTGTATGACAGGAATGCAGTGATACTGGTAATGGCATCAAAATGTTCATCGTGATGATAGACGTGAATGTATTTTCCGTCTTTGAAATTTTTGCCTCGAAACAACAGAGGTCCGCGCACTTCTTGAGGGTGTACTTTCAAGGTGTAACGTGGAGCCAAGACGTCTTGCAATTTTTGCATTTCAGGAATGCCACAGGGTGTGTCTTTAGCTAGCCCCGCTTGCTGTAACAGGAGTTCTGCTTCTCTTTGTTGTTTGGCTCGGTCCGATTGTTGAATAGTTTTCCAGGCTATTTTCCATTCTGCCGTGTTTGTCTTGTCGGCATACGTTCGTCCCACCACGATGGCACGGGCTAAACACATCTGGTCTTGAGGGTTGTTAATTTGAACGAGGCTCTTTTTGGTGCTGCGAAGGTTGTCTACCAAGATCGCCTTTTTGCGTCCTGTCCTTAGGGAAGAGACACGTGGGTCATGAACAGTGTCGCTTTTCCATCGGTGATGTGAAACTTGTCGTTGGATTGTTGCACGTGTTGAATCTTGTCCATGACTTTGGAAGGTGTCAATTCTGCCGGGCTGCTAAACTCGATGCAAACGGGTGACTTCAAACTGTCATGATGAATGGAAAGTCTCAAGCGATCGTCTTCTTTGGCTTCACATTGCCGTTTCAGTGTAGTTAACAAAGAATCCCACACATCAGTGATGAACCCTTCTGCTTTCTCCAACGGTACGTCGGACTTGAAATCTTTAAACTTCACTGCGTACGTGTAGGCCGTAGTTCTAAATTTTCTGGAGGAGCGTTTGTCGGTCTCTCGAATGTTGTAGTACTTTTGAGGGTTTACTGGTGGTGATGGACTTTGACTGAGTGTAGTCTCTCTGGGCCTAGATTCTGGTTCACTCATCTCATCTTCAAAATCGCTGGCATGAATTTGAGCCAAGACTTCAGCTACTGTGTGAGGCGATAAATCACGTTTCTGCCTCTTACTTTCTTCTCTTTTCTTTACGAAATGATGCGATCGTTTCATCTTGACTACAAAAAGTCAAATGACTACATTTGAAACGCCATGGACCCCTATATATTTATGTCAGGCTTAGTGCATATATAAAGGGTTGGTGCCTTCCCTCTCAGTATTCATTTTGCTCTCAAACCGTTCAACACGATGGAAGAACACACACAAATCGAACTTCTGATTAGGGCTTTGCGAGGTGTCATAAGAAAGTTTTATTAAGACAAGCCGACGGACTACTCTCCCTCCTTTCGAGATAAAAGTCAAGATACTTGCTATATCTGTCAGAAGAAAGGGCATTGGGCTACAGAATGTCCAGACCGTCAAAAAGCAAGACCAGTGTCAGAAGAGACAAAAGTCAAGATACCTGTTATCATTGTAAAGAGAAAGGACATTGGTCTTCAGATTGCCCTAAGAAAGAACAGGAGCAGGAGGAGGAAGAAGAAAAAGAGATGTCCTCGGCAAAAGAAGAACCCCGTCACGTTCAGAAAGAGAAGACAGAAAAGAAAAGAAGACGAGAAAAAAGTCAGGAAGAAGAAGAAGAGGAAAAAAGTGTAAAAGTGAAGAAATTCAAAAAACAGAGAGAGTGAAAGAAGAAAAAAGACACAGAAGAAGTCTATGAACTTTTTAAAAAAGAGTTGTGTTGTGTTGTGTGATATTGTACCAGAATAGACCAGACTGAAAAAACGTAAGTGTCTCTTGGTTTTGATTGTTTAGAATAATAAGGGTCTACACTCATGCACTCACACACGTACATCATTGAGCAAACAAGGGATTTTGAGTTTTAATTGATTTTGGCAAAATGAATTAGTATCTCTTTTCGAAAGAAGTGAGTGGCCCTGAAAAGGGCCGTTGGGTGTTTGTTTTTTCAGAAAACAATCTCAGGAACGAGAAGCAATCCGCTTTAACTGCCTTAAGCCTTTGCCACGGCCAAGGCCTACTTGTGGGCTTGCTCCTGTTAATGACTGGGTAGAAATCACTAGGGGTGGTATCTCTGGTGTAGTAACAGGGTTGGGCTGTTTGGCTCGGGAAGGTCTTTTTCTCTTGGGTCGTAATAAAGAAGTCTGATACATTTGTTTCAGACTTCTTAACTCAGCCAAAATGTCCAAGAGTACCGTTACCGTTTCACTTTCACTGTTCTCCTTCTCTCCTAACCTTTGTTTCTTCTCTACTGCTTCTTCTTCATGTCGTTTCCTTCTTGTCTCTTCTTCTTCTCGCTGTTGCTGTTCAAGGAGAAATGCTTGTTCTGCCTCTTTCTGCTGCTGTAAAAATTTCTCCAATTCTTCTTACTGTCTTTGTTTAAAATCGTCGACGTGTGGTAAAGAAGGAGAAAGTGGCGAAGGTACTGGTACCGGAACAAATTCTTGCGAAGAAGAGAAAAAAATCTACTAAATCCCAGTTGAAATCAACCTCTTCTGGAAGTAGCGTTGTGTTAACTTTGGTAGCCGCTGCTATGCCATCGCTTTTCGTCTCCAAAGCCGGTGCACCCCAATTCATTGTCTTTTTAGTTTCAGTCATGTTTCACAAAACAATGTCGCATCGATTCACTGCACACAGACGCTAGCGCACCTATATAGGGAATGTGACGTCACAGGTACCTCTCTTCGGATTGGAAGACAGGCTCCGCGAAGTGACTGAATTTTGTAACGCGTGTTGTCATTGGTGGACAATTTCAATCCGTTTCGATCCGCTCTTACACTATAAATAAACGCGGTTTACTTCATTCCCTTCACCTATTCTCGTCACAAAGATGTGGACCAACGTTGAATCGTCAACTTTCGTATCGTCGTTGTTTTTCCGTACGGACTTACCCATGTATGTCAGATCATCATAGAGAATCGTTAGGATCACCGAGACAAGCGTTTGGAAAAGAAGGACCTATGTGGAAAGACAAGGCTGTCTGAAGCGAGTTCTGATTTATGGACCAGAGGTTAGACGAAGTTTGAGAAAGAGAAGAAGACCTATACGATTCCTTCTATGTTAACGAAATGGTGTTAACATAAAACCCAAAGGCCCTTTTCAGGGCCACTTCATATGCCTCGAAAAGATATTTATTCTCACTTTGCCTAAAATGGAAAAAAAAAGCTAATATATAAAACATATTCTACTATACTATTCACTGACACAAACGCGAATGATTCGTGTTTGTATATAGAAATGACACAGGTGGCATGACGTCACGGTACTACATTGCTACATTGTTGCCAATGTCCAGTACCGTGACGTCACCTTACCAGTACCATTCCTCTTGTCCCTATACTAAATTCCCGCTGACGCTAACGTACCCCAGGCTGTGGTTCCCTATACAAAATTCCCATTGACGCAAAAGTACCCCAGGGTGATTTTTTGACGCCAAAAATCGTGACGCTATAGTACTCCGGGGGGGGGTCTGTAATGTATTTTCCCATTGACGCTAAAGTACCCCACTACACTACTCACGTGTCGGCTCCTCTGTACTAGAAAGTGGATAAAAATCTGTTCCCTGCCACGTCAAAGCTGATTCGGAACATAGTGGCGATATCCTCTATGTTAGGTTTGGCCTCATTGACAACCTACCGGCTTGCCGAACAATCCAAAAAAATAACCACGCCTGGGACACGAAGGTCAGGATTGCTTGGGTCCTTAACCAGTTTATTTCCTCAGTTGACGTTAGAGATAGAGGCAGAAAGAAATCAACTTTCTCTACCTTCAAGATTCCAGATCATAAGCATTGACATACCCACACCCCCACCACATCCAGGCAGCATGCCCGTGGGCAGCCGAATCCTGCGTTTTCAGGCTCTCTGGATCTCCCTCTTCCCTCGGCATGGGTGGGTGATCCAGATCATTTCGGAGGGGTTCGGGTTACGTTCATCCAACCCCCTTTCCTCTTCTTCTCTCCCCGCTTTATGGAAGTCCCGGCAGATCGGGAGAAAGATGTCTTCCTTCAACAGGAGATAAGGTCGCTCATCTCAAAACAGGCGGCGCAGATTGTGCAAAACACATATGCCGCGGGAGTTGTATCCTCGGCTGTTTCTAATTCAGAAAGCAAATAGCAAGTTCAGACCCAACCCATCATTGACTTGAGTCGCTTCAACCAATTCATTGCACCTCCAAAGATCAAGATGGACACAACGAGGTCATCCTTCTGCGTCAGAAGGGGGAGTACACCGTCTTTCTCTACCAGACAGACACATATTTCACGTCCCTATCCACCTTGTCTCCTGCAAGTTTTGCCGTTTCGCTTACCACAACATCATTTATCAATTCACCATTCTTCCCTTTGGCTTCAACATTAGTCCCTGGGGTTTTACTTTTTTCACTTTTTGTTTCGTCTGCCTGTTCCAGTCAACGTCATCTCCAACAACGGCAGCTTACCTGGACGACATCCTCCAGAAACACATGGCGAGTTCTATCCTACTGCAAGGCAGGAATGATCTAATTTCTATCTAGATCATTCATGCTTTTAGTGAACTGGGAAAAGTTAGACCTCTGTCCATCCCAGAACTGTGTCCATTTAGTTCTTCACCAACTGGAATCTGGTAGAACGTCCTCGTGTTCGCGTTACCAGAATCGTCGAACTCGTCGAGTCTGCTTTCAACAAAACTTGGATTTCAGCGAAATAGTTCTTGCAACTCCTCGGTTTATTCAATGCGGCAGCGGACTTGTTCCCGCTCGATTGTCTTTTTTATGCGGATGTTGCGACCACAAGTGCACCCCTTTAAAAGCTGCCCTTGAACAAACAGTCATGATCATGCTCGAGATTTGATCGTTCCTGCGTCAGTGAGGCAACCCAAGTTGGCTGATCATGGGAATCCAATCGGAAAAGCCCCAAGCAGAAATAATGGTAGATACTGACTCCAGTACGCATGGTTTGGGTGCCGACCTGTTGCTGACCCTCACTACTGGCAGCAACTTGTAGTAGCCAGGGGAACTGCCTCTTCACATCAACATCCTATATATGAAGGATGTCATCAACGCCTTTCACTTCTGAAAAGATAGACTCTGAGGCAAAAACTGTCCTCATAAGGCTACCTATCTCCTCAAACAGAGTGGCACCAAATCATCTGACCTGCGTGTTCTGATTTGGGAGTTTCTACGTTGGTGCGACAATCCCCATATCAGCGAACAAACCAGACATATTCCGAGCAGACTCAAGGTCTTGGCTGACACTCTATTCAGAAGAGGTCAGTCCTTTGCATGGAATGGTGTCGCCATCAATCGGTCTTCACTCGAATTTGCGTACTTTGAGGAAGTCCGATAATCAATCTCAATGCGACGGGGTGGAATCACAAGCTAACCACCTTCGTCCCTCCAGCTCCAATCCCAAAAGCATGGGGCGTGGATGCACTGTCAATCATTTGGGAGGGGTTGTAAGCCTCTCTTCCCACGGTGCTGAGACGGAAAATAATCCAAAAGTTACGGGGTCAGGATGGCAAGAGGATTCTGATAACCCCTTTCTGATGTGACAAGTCCTGGGTCACCGATCTACTTAGTATATATGCCAAGGATATCCCCATACACACCAGGCCTTTAGAACTCCCTCATGAGCCCATCTCTAGTCTTCGCTACGCCCATATGGCTTCCAATTAGATCATCATGAGCCAGCTTAAGCACTTTTGCTCGCTTAGTTCTCGGACCGATCTTCTGTTTAAACGTATCTGACCTTTTCCTAACGTACCGGTACAAGATACCCCTTTTAAATATAAAACTTCACTTCGCCATTTAACGATTTCCGTATGAACCACTCTTCATACTTTGAGAGACAAATCTTCCCCTTGAAGTTTTCCCAACTCGTCACGTAGCAAATTGTCTTTGGGAGAAGTCGTGGGTCAAAGTGGCTTCGACCCTGACTTTCGCTTCATAGAGCTCTTTTCAGCAGACTCCACGTGCACAGGTGTACAGGTCACAGGGTTAGGCTGTGAAACAAGTACACACACTAGGATCACGTCGTGAGACAACCCCGACAAAAATGCTGCTTCAATTCGCCCTTTTACATACGGCGAGACTACGTCAGTGTTCGCGAGTCTTAAGTCCTGTTGGTAAACTTGACTTCCATCGTCTTGCCTGTGTAATCTCAAGGCTTGACATATTTTCTATCTTCCAAGGCCTGATAACTACAGCCGGTACTACATCACGGTTGACATTTCACCATTTACGGTAGCTACAGCTGTGTTCGTCAATTCCACTGATTTTCGCTTCTTAACAGCCCGCGGAGTTACAGCATTAATTGTTGTCGGACGATACTTTCTACAATCCTTAATGACATCGCCTGCCTAGTTGCAGCCGTAGCACATGACCTCTCCTATATGCCTGAGGGTAGACTTATTTTCCGCATGGGTCTTTCCGTTCCACGATGTCTCACAGCTGTGGTTATTGGCTCCTGGCCTCCCACCGTTCTGATCATTCCATCTTTGGGATTCCCCTCGGTTGCTTTCCTCGGTTCGCGATACCGGGTCGGTCCCTGCCAAGCTTGATCATCACGCTGATACCTTCCAAGGTCAAGAACCCACGCTCCGCTAAGAACACGATTAAATCTTTCAGATAGGTAATTAAAACGTGCTCTTTTCAATATCTCTTCGCGTATACTCTCGTATCTCTCATTTTGATCCATTTAAAAAAAGTACCAATACGCGTGCATGACATTGCACGTGCGTGTCTGTATTTCTTATTGACGATTCACTGAAGAGTTTTCCGAATCTTTCAGCCGACAGCTCAAAGTGCCGTAACAGCCATTTCTTCAGAGTGTCGTAGTCGTCTACGTCATTCGGCGTCATGTTTTGGTAAAAGTTTTTCACGGCTCTCCGCGAGAATTATGAGACGTAGATAGCCCACTGATCATGAGGTATATAATGAACCAGTGCAGCAGCAGAGAGGGTGGACAGACCACTTGCTTGAATTGCCTTTGTTTGAAAAATAAAGCTTTCTACAAATGCTGAAAATACAAGGTCAATAACGCTAAACCGATGCCTCTAACCGACCGACATTTCTCTAATTGGGTTAGCTCATTTTATTACTTTATCGCCGACTAAGCGAATCTCAATCCCAAGCTGGTGCAAAATCTTGCAGTAATTACATGGGCATACAAGGATTCCACCCAGACGTTTGCTAGTATGATTCCTAACACCTGTTTGGGTTATATTTACTTCTTCTTCCGAATGATTAAAAATTTAGGTGAAGAGAAACAAATAGGATAACAGCTGATTAAATCACGTCAAAGAAAAGAAAAGTTCCAAGCTTATATGAGAAGTGTAGTTCCTAACCCTTCCTATTTATATGATTTTGGATTTGAAGCTTTGAATTTCAATACTGGCGCCAATTGCGAAAAAGACAACACAATGACAATTGTTTTGGGCAAGAGCGAATGTCTGTCAAGTAAAATCCGCTCTGTATAAAGACTTGAGTGACCATTTTTTCCTCTGTTAACGTTTCTGGAGATCCAACGCATCGAAGCTCTTCTGAAACAGAGCGGATTTTACTTGACAGACATTTTCAGGGAAAAAGTTTGGTGTGAATTGATGACTCATCATTACCTGAGAATGAACACCTGGGAACTTCAATACCTTCTGACGCATAGTTCGCACACGACTTCTTGGAATTCTGTGGAGCGTGCTAAAGAGAAGCTTCCTCATCGCAAACCTCAAGACATTCAAAACTATATAATCAACACAGTCGGCAGTCATCACCACGAATTCTTCGGGTCGCCGTCTACTTTCCCAACGATCACAGGATCTACAGGATCCTGAAAGGGCCTAATTTAGGAGCAGATAATGACACTCTACAGGCTCTATACCGATATTTAATTAAATCGATAATAAACTGCGGCTGTCATGGCTTTATTCATCAAGTCCAAATCTCTTGAAGAAACCGGACAGCATACAATATAAAGCTCTAATTATATATACTAGTGTAATTAAAAGCACATTCATGGAAGAGCTACAAGTATTAGTAGGTGAACCTCCACTATATCTAAGAAGAGAGGAACTATTCCTTAGGTATGCGACCAGAATATGAATACATGATATGACGTACACGACTAGGTCTATAATTTTGAGATGCAAGAAAACATTTAGTCGTTGCGTTGGTCCCTAGAATACCAGGGGTAAACTATTCACAAAGCAACAAACAGCATAAGGATCGAAAGTATCCAGGAGGAACAGGTGAATTCCCTGACCGTAACCTATGTGGGACCAAACAGGAACAACCAATGGAAACACGGGCAAAATGTTTATCAGAAATAGACGAGAGGTATAAAAGATTTGCTAAAATCTATACAGATGTAGAACTGCAGCGCAGTGGTGATCCAGGACCAGAAGACGATTGGCGGGGAGGGGGAGATTTCCTGATTGCTGATCCATGTACACTGTGGAATTATGGACAATTAGTGTGGCCATGAAATGAATACAATCCACAAAAGTGCAAAAATCAGTCATTATCAGCGACTCATCATCATCATCATCATCAATCCCTTAACCCAAGAGGTCGTTGGGGCACCACAGTTGACTTTAAAACCAATTCTCTCCATCTTTCTCTGTTCTCTACTGCCCTTTGGGAATCTCCAAATCCCATGCCTGTCCACTCCTTAATGTTGTCTTCCCACCTCTTTTTCTGTCTGCCTCTTCTTCTAACTTTCCCACAGCTCTCAGCGTTCTAACGTTCCATGTACCGATGATATGTTGTCTCTCCCACGGATCTTGGTAGTGGGGGCACCAGTAGCATACTTGTCACCTCCGTCCTGGTGTGCAGCGGAAGGCGCGGTCATTGTTGACCCGGGCTGCGACCGATCCGGTATGGAAGAATTGTTAGTTGTCTTCATGTAGTGTGTCAAGGGCAATATACAGCCTGGCGGAGCCCATCTCTCTCCAAACTGGATGACCACAGCCGAAATCCACTGACATAATGTAGCACGCCCTGGCCCTGAGCACATGGTCGTTGAGCTCATCTTGGAGCCATTCCGTCCTGGCCGTTGACTTCATCGAGGAAGACTTCCGCCCAGCGATGATGTGCTATCATCACACTATTTTACCCATAGTTGGGAGACTTGTGGGAGCGGGAGCGTCTTATTCCATCCCGTAAGGATCCCAAGGACCTGTACCACTACCCATAATCAGCGACTACTTCGGTGTTTTGCGATCACTAGAATCAGTTAATTCCACTAGCTGAGAAAAAAAAACTTCTAAAAGAAACAAACCTCTCTCTAAAGGCCTAGAATCTAACAATTGTACAGTAGAATTTATATCGGTACCTTCTCATATTGATATTCCTGGTAACTAAAGAGCTGACAGAGAAGAGAAAACAAAACCCAGTGAGCTTCGTCGATCAAATTAGATTACAGCACCCAGGATTTTTACAGTATAACAACAGATAAAAAAAAAAAAAATCACTGATAAATGGCAAAGGAACTCCATGGATAACAATTGAAAAGTACGCGATAAGTACTCAAAAAACAAATTAATTAGCAGAAATAGAAAGGCCCCCTAAATTGGCTGACTCTCAGGATATGAAACTGATTAACATTCTCAAAACTGGGATCACTTTTCTTGGCTAGGAATTTTGGAAAACATCATATTGCCCAGCCCCAGAATGCCTTGAACATGTCTTTTTAATGAATGCCCACACTACAATGTATTAAGGGAAAAAATTAAGACTACACAAAATAAATTAGTCGCACCAAGTACATACCCAAAATTTATTAAGCCAGATAATATTAACATCGATTCGATATTTAATACTGAATTGAGCATCATTTCGGGTATTGGAAAAAGGAAAATTTTAATTACTTTCCATAAAAAAACCTCCACATTTTATTAACAACAAAAAAAAAATCAAACATATAAATTATGATATGTTAGCGGCACAGTCTGGAACCGGATGTTAATAGTGTGTCGCGTGTGTTGGCTGAGATACAGTTTGTCGTTTTGAATGACACAGGTGGCGCTCTCCAGTTTCGTATTTTGCACACGGTTTCCTCACTGGTTATACTGGCTATTTAAAAAAGACCAAGTATATCTTAGGTATTGTTCACAGAACCTTTAATTCCCTTTATTTTTGGTGTGTGATTGATGGGTGTAATATGGATTATGGAGTATACAGCTTGGCCTTACTCCAGATTTGAACCCTTCAAAACACTGCTAACTCACTTGGTCATTTTCACTTCCTGGACTTCAGAGGTAAATTGTAGGAACAAAAAAGAGCTGATAATTTTTTTTTTTTTTACATTTTATATATTTGGTAATTCATCCATTGCACTTTCAGAAGCTGGTATTGTCTAGCTGGGCAAAATTCATTTTTCCTATTTGAATCGGTGCTAAAGATAGTGTACTTCAGACTAATTTAGGCTGATTTTTAGCACAAGGGAGCAGTCACTGTATTAAGCATTGTGCTTAGATCATGTACAATTTCCAGAAGTACAATATCCAAAGAAATGTCAGCCATATTACATCAAAGTAGCATAGAGCAATGCCAACATTCTCTCCACTGCGCATGTTTCAAATGCAAACAACTTCACCTTACATACGTCACTCTCTCAAAAGTAGATATTAAGTAGTGAGCGCCCCCTGTCTGGAACCGGATGACAATGTTCGTTTTGTGGCAACAAAGTGTGTCGTTCTGTCGGGTATATTATTTCAACATCTAAATGCCACAACCACTACAAAATGGATGGAAATTTGTGATTTCAGAATGATACATGTAACTGAGTAGGAAATTCGATAATGCCAGTCGGAATACTAAATTTACAATGGATAGCAGACGGCTGTGTTGATGACGATAAAGTGACAGTGTCGTCAGCTAGATCCCTCTATGGAAACTTTTATCTGATATAACGAGGGAAATAAACGTTTGAACAACTTCAGAGAAGCATTATAGACATTATGAGTACTAAATGTAATGTTTTGGTAGTAACTAGTTTACCTTGCTATTACTGCTTGAAATCATCAGTTGAAATGACCATAGAGAAGACTTTTGTTTGCTTGGTCTTGAAACCTTCACTGGGAGCCCAGGAGAACCACAACTGCCAGAACGGCGATTCTCACCGCTATTTATAGGCTTTAGGAACACACTCGGGAAATTCATGACAAAGTTTTCACGAATATTACTAAATATGGAAGAATTCGGAAACATTAACCTGAGCGCCTCCTAGTGGAAAGCCGAGCGGCCAATACACACAGTAGTAAAAATGGCGCCCGATTTTCAAACGGCAAAAATAGCAATTATTTCACAATAAATTATAGAAAGATTCAACATTGATGATGAACAGTTTCATCACACTGGTGACGAAAAATTAAGAACTTACATGAGTATTATCTTAATCCTGGAGAAAAATGGATAAAATTGCTTATTTCTCTCTCAGAATAGAAGGTAAGTGAAAACAGTTTACAATCCTGTCATGTACACACTGGGCTTCAAAAATCTTTCCTCAGATGATGAATATTTAAACAAATTATTTTTATATGATTATATCATATAAAATTACTTTTCCTTTGTACAAGAATCATATATCAAAAACTGTTATGCATTTACTGTTATTTGCATTGGAAACAGAGGTACAACTTTCCAACATGAGAGGAACGTAAGCAAAAAAAGAAGATTATATATTATCTCCAACCATAATGATATGTGCAAATGCACTTTAAAAGAATATAAGTTGATAGGTAGTCAGGATTGTTTCAGAGATACAACAAACTTCAGAGTCCCTGAAACAGACGATTGGGGTTTTGAAGCTACCAAACCCCTCTCTGCAATATTCATCGCCGTTAATCCTTAGGGTATAGATCGCAGGAGTCAAAGATGTGTGTGATGCTCAGCCTGGGAGTTGCGGGCATTAACCATGTGCATTTGAGGAAAGAAACGGCCATTTTCAGAGTCAACCAGATCTCTAGAAAAGAGATACTGATCAATTTGCGAAATGTATTTGTGTTTGCCTTTTTGTGTGTTAGTGTTTATATGTGTTTGACTTTTTCCCCAACAAATAAACCTTATAAAATGTGTATTTGTATGTGAGGGTTTAGTAGTGTGTCTCTAAACACTTGCTACCTTGTTTGTTTGATAGTCTATGATTTGTATGTTTGGTGTATCGATATGTTTGTTTGTGTATGTCTTGCTATTTAAAAATAATTTACCTTCTAAAATATGTTTGTATGGATTATAGTGTGTTTGTGTTTAATAGATTGGGGTTTTTTTTGTTAAAAAAGTTGAGAGAATTTCTGTTAGGTTGGTGCTATAGTCTCTTTTGGTTGTTTTGTACGTGATATGTATTTTGTGTGAGATATGTTTTTCCTTCATGTCCGTACTTCAGATATTTAAAGCGACGCACTTGTCAGTCCTACCATTCGTCGTCCATCAAAGAAGATGAAACAATGGAGAATAAGATAATCGAAAAGCTACAATAAACAGTAGACATCCTGGTGAACAAAGAACATCTACACGAATAAGTTGAAGTTCAATGGCATATCCTTAGTAGAGTGAAATTGGAAGCGGCTGCCATCCTAGACCTAAGAAGATGATAAAAGAAGTGATGGAAAAGTAAATGGCGAAGATGAGAGAAATATGGAATAAAAGACAGGAACGAAAAAAAATGATTGGAAAAAGAAGACTTTGAGAGGTTGAACGAGAACTGGTAAAGGATCAGAACAAGATCAGGGGGAAGGGCCATCCTGACTAGATGCCCGAGGGTGGAAAGAAGAAATTTAATAGAAAAACTAGGAAATGGTGGAATAACTGGAGGGCAGGTAGAAATAAAAAGAAACTCCAACGGCCCTTTTTAGGGAAACTCACATGCCTCGAAAAGATATACTCTTTCGCTCTTGCTCAAAACAATTGTCACTGTATTGTCTATGTGTCTATGTTTGTATATGTGTTTGTTTGTCCCCATAAACTCTTCTGTCCCCCAAATTTCGCTCCCATGTTAAATTTCCATTGTTCCCATAAACACTAGTGTCCCCATAAATTCTTCTGTCCCCCAAGGTAACGCTCCCATGTTAAATTCCCAATGTCTCCTAAGGGTGTATCCCATCCCCAAGCGTTCTCATATAACTACTGACGGAGAGGCAATAACAGCAACATAGGAGAGAGTAACTGGAGCTGCAGAGGTAACAACAATAGCATTAAGCTGGAGAGGTAGAATGCACACTGGATACAGAAGAAGCAGGCCATATCCTGTAGTGAAGCCTTCAGTGAGACGTGGTCGTCTTTCCCAAAATTAAAAGTCAAGGACGATTTATCAAATAAACTGCCTTTCTCAGGCCAACCACATCTCTAGAAAAGAGATATATTAATCATTCTGCAAAACATTTATATTTGTATGTGTTTGTTTGTGTATGTCTTTGCCTTTCCTCAGCGCAAAAACTCCTTCCTTTCTCAAATGTGTGATTGCATATAAGGGTATAACTGTGAACCTATCAACACTTCCTACCTTTGCTGTGTGACAGTGTTATATATATATATATATATATATATATATATATATATATATATATATATGTGTGTGTGTGTGTGTGTGTGTGTGTGTGTGTGTGTGTGT
>JAECUM010027817.1:0-23835 GCA_016617855.1 Megalonaias nervosa | reverse complement strand
AAAAAGGGGGGGGGGGAGAGAGAGAGAAAGAAAGAAAGAGAGAAGTGGAGTGTATTCCCTAAAAAACTAAATTTAGGTTATCCTTCATAACTTGGTCTGGATAAATTATTTAATATATAATTAATTCTTGAACATACGATAAGCAAAGTGTTAGTTCAGATACACAAGAATAGAATATATTTAAAGTCAGCCATGAGATTATTTTCTGTGATTGTATATATACAAAAGAAAAGAATTTTTGAATGTTCTGTTCGCATCCAATCACATACAGCATGGACACAAATCAACCTTCACATAATTCACTTGCAGACCAGGGTCAAAGCTCTTGTTCTAATTATGATTTCAATTAAACAATCTAGACCTTGATTTGCCTGTACATTATGCGACAGGAGATCTCAGTTTATGCAGTTCACAGTGGAGTGGATATTACACATGGGTAAATATGGTAAAATGATTAAAGAAAAAAACCCAAATCTTTCTGATATCAGAATGTTAGATTTAAGATGATCACCAATTGATACATTTAAACAGTGTAAGCAATACACAGGAACAGTCAATTGCACGTATTTCCAGTACACTTAAAAGAATTTTAAATGTACATTTTAGCATGAACATTTTTGTAAACTTTAAAAGCATGATGTTTGTGAGGTGGGGGTGGGTGAGTGGAGTGTATTCTCTGCAAAAATAAAAGCTACGTCATCCAACAAAATTTGTTCCCAAAATATTATTGAGCATATAATAAATTGTTCGACAAACAATAGGCAAAGTTTTGGTTTTAGAATAAATGAAAAGGTTAATCATAACAATACCATGTAATTGTCACTATGCTTAATTTGTTTTCACAATGAAGATGAAAAATGTATTAAAACAACATGTAAGAAACAAAATCTTTCACTATGTTAGTTAAAGCTGATGAACCAGGACATCTCTATATTTGAGGTGGGGGTGGGGTTATTTAGAAGCATATGTTAATGATGTGGATAATTTTGTAATGAAATTTTGCAATAATAGTGTAACTTTACAACAGGATTTAAAGTCCCCAAGACATGCAAGAAATGACATTAAAATCTGCGAAATTTTGTGTGATTAATTTCTGAGATTTTTTATAGCGAACCATTGAACATGAAAATGCAAAATATTTAATTGTCTGATAATAATAATAATAATAATAATAATAATAATAATAATAATGAAAATGAAAAAAGAAAATGAATGATGTCTCAAATATAAAATTAAATCATGATTAACAAGCAGTCTATATTGGAATGTACACATTGAAAGAACAGATCCCACCATTTCATAATTGTCCAGCACACTGTTTTATCCCTCCAATGATGTTCAGATCTATACTCAGTGAATGACTGTCTTTTCCCTTGTTTGTTGTTTTAGTATTATCATCTTGATATTATATATGTCTTTTCAAATGTGACACTTTTATACAACCATTATAGGAGGGCAGGCAACTGCTCCTTTATGTAGTCACCTACAAACCTGCGAAAATGTTGCTGCACTATTATTTCTTTCTTTCCTTCTTTCCATTTCTTTATTTTTCATGTAATTTCATTTGCTACTTTTATAAATTTCTTTCAGAGTTTGTTTTTACCTCTTTCTTCAACTTCATAGCTTTCTTTCCTTTCTCATTATCTCCTTCGATCTTCTTTCTTTCTTTCATTCAAACTTTTACTGAATGATTATTTCATGTCCCCATAGAGACTTTCGCAGAAATTACAATTAGGATGAATTTTTTTAATTTGTTGCAAAACAACGTTTTTATTGTGACTCTGGACCCCAGAAATATAATACACAATATGTCCAATTCTGACATCCATTTTTCTCATGAGTGCAAATATGTGGTGTCTTCGATCATCTTGATTAAGCCTGAAAACAAAACAATTTCTTTGATTATATGAACAAATCCTTCTGAACATCTTACCTGAACCGAAAGACAGATAATTCTATTTCTATTTTATTTTGCATGAATATTGTTTGTCAGAGCATGTGAATACAGTCGGAAGAGTGTCCATCTTACTTATATATATATATATATATATATATATATATATATATATATATATATATATATATATATATATATATATATATATATATAATTCATGAGACAATCATTCAAAACTCATATTCTACCAATTTTAATTGATATTTTTGACAATGAAACTATTCCAATTCGTAATTGTAGCAGCCAATATTGTTAAAAAACTCTAAGATCTCTTTTCATGGTTGTTAAACATAGAGTGAACCTTTTAAGACAAGTAGAAAATTTCATCTAAATGTATTTATCTACAGTAAAGATATATCTGGGTTTAGGTTACACTTCCACATTTGCATGACGTCATTTTAAATCCTTTAACACTTCCAATTGGTCAAGATACTACTGAGATACAATTACCCGACTCTATTGTGTTTTGTTCTGTAAAGGGATATTTGAACTTTGATTTAAGCTATGCTGAATGCCAGAGCGGGGGACGAGGAAACTTCTTACCTTACTGTACAGCAAAGTGCCACTCTTGCTGTTGTTTCAAGATACCCTGTTATGTACAGTACTGTCATACCCTATTATGTACAGTACTGTCATAATTTTGAATTCCTATCCCCTATCCAGATATTGTTACACCGTGATCAATGCTCAGTGAATGAGATGACTGTATAGTAAACGTCTTTATGTATTGTTGTGGTAACCACAAAGGTTGCTTAAAGGTCAGATTACGAATTTCGGATAACAAAGCAGAGATCATTTATTATGGACTATTCGCATACTGATTACCTGAAATAATGACCCAGTCTAATAAATGACACATGAACTGATGACCCACTCTAGTAAATGACATCTACATGAACTGACGGCCCATTCTAGGAAATGACACCTACATGAACTGATGACCCACTCTAATACATGACATCTATATATAATGATGACCCAATCTAATAAATAAGGCCTACATGAACTGATGAAGCAATCTAATAAATGATGCCTACATGTACTGACGACCCAATCTGATAAATGACGCCTACATGAACTGATGACCCAATACAGTAAATGACACCTATATGTACTGATGACCCAATCTAGTAAATGACATCTATATGTACTGACGACCCAATCTAATAAACGATGCCTACATGAACAGACGACCCATTCTAGTAAATGACACGTAAATAACACCTACATGAACTGATGACATAATCTTATAAATGACGTCTACATGAACTGATGACCCAATCTAGCAAATGATGTCTACATGAACTGACGACCTAATCTAATAAATGATGTCTACATAAACTGATGACCCAATCTAGCAAATGATGTCTACATGAACTGATGACCCAATCTAGCAAATGATGTCTACATGAACTGACGACCCAATCTAATAAATGACATCTACATGAACTGATGACCCAATCTAATAAATGATGCCTACATGTACCGATGACCCAATCTAATAAATGACGCCTACATGAACTGATGACCCAATACTGTAAATGACACCTATATGTACTGATGACCCAATCTAGTAAATGACATCTATATGTACTGACGACCCAATCTACTAAATGATGCCTACATGAACTGATGACGCAATCTAATAAATGATGCCTACATGAACTGATGACGCAATCTAATAAATGGCACATGAACTGACGACCCAATCTAGTAATGGCACCAATATGTACTGATGCATTTCCAGTCCCAGGAACTGGACTAAATAGGTGATACATACCTGCATACCAACCCATAGGAAATTACCGAAAACCGTGGTTTTAATGGGGATATTTAATTATCAGTGTACACAATGAATTTGTACAATATATTGATAATGCGATGTGCTTTCATTTTTATTAACAACGGTTTTCTTTTATATATGTCTGTATATATTAGCGTTTAATGGTATCTTAGCACTCTAATGGATATATACTGGTAGTGCCAGTTAAAAAATAAATTTTTAAAATGTTAAAATGATGAATTGCACAAAAACTGTAAGAAGATAAAGTCTTTCCAAAAATATATTCTCTTCTGTGCATAATTTACAAGTTGTAAGAACTCATGCAATCAATGTTAAATATAGTTTTAGCTTGTGATAATTTGTCTTCGAGTCCTACCCATGATAAATGTTGTGTTCCTCCATCTCCTCAAAGTATTCTACAATACTTTCACAAAGCCATTTTTCACTGCGCATCTCCAACTTCCGGATGAGGTCTTCATAAACTTTCTTGTTGCAGAACGATGGGTCTATAAAACAAGATATTTAGTAAAACTGGAGAACAAAAAAATCTGAATACAAATGTGGGACATAATATTTCAGAGATACATGCTACATACGTATATTTTATATCAATGTTATAGCTTAATGACACATATGTTAGCAAACCTATAGAAGTTAGAATGTTCTCAAACTGAAATCTAAGTCTTGCAAGGACCATAACTGTGTTCAGCATGAAGGCGATCCACTCATAAACAAATCTTTTGATATGATAGTTAAGTATATGTCAGTTATAGTTCAAATTTGACTATATATGTGGACATGACAATTGTTAATTTTGATAATCTGAAAATTGGCATTTACTTTGTAAAAGGTAATTCATAATTTTGTCACACCTCAAACGATGTTGCACTAATGACTTTATCTGAAAATCATCTAACCTAGAATATTTTAAAGCAAGTTTGTGCTCATTCAACAAAGGAGAAGGGAAAAAAAGCACAGTTGAGAATATTAGACTTTTTTTTGACGCATGCAAAATCAGAGTGGTAGCTTTAGCAGAACCAGCTACAAGTAGTAATGAAGGCAGGGTAGTCTGGTCAATAAACGAATAATAACAAGGTAGCGGTCCCAGATAGCGGTGTAGTCTGGTCTGTTATATCTTCGAAAACTAACAAAGCAGCAGGCCCAGACGGTGGTGTAGTCTGGTATATCTACGAAAATTAACAAAGCAGCAGGCCCAGACGGTGGTGTTGTCTGGTATATCTATGAAAATTAAAGCAGCAGGCCCAGACGGTGGTGTAGTCTGGTATATCTACAAAAATTGCCAAAGCAGCAGGCCCAGACGGTGGTTTAGTCTGGTATATCTACCAAAATTAACAAAAGCAGCAGGCCCAGATGGTGATGTAGTCTGGTATATCTGCAAACATACAAAAGCAGCAGGCCCAGACGGTGGTGTAGTCTGGTATATCTACCAAAATTAACAAAGCAGCAGGCCCAGATAGCATCGCACCAGAAGTTCTTAAAGCTGATGTTGAACAGACAACATAAATGATACACCAGCTACTCCCTATAAACTGGAAGAGTGAGTAAGTTCCTATAAAATGGAAGAATGAGCAAGTCCCTATAAAATGGAAGATGGGATTTATGGTCAAACTGACAAAGAAATTAATACAGGCTCTATGTCCAAACTGGCTGCTCTCAGTGTCCAGCAAAGTTCTCACCAAAATCATCTTGGAGGCTGAAGAAAGCAAAACTGAGAGAAGAGGCAGGCTTTAACAACGACATTTCATGCATAAACCATTTCTCTAAACTGTGTTTTATGATTGAACAATCCCTGGAATGGCACTCACTTCTCTATTTTAAGTTTGTGGACTTTCAAAAGACCTTTGATAGTGTGGAGAGAGAAGTAATCTGGAAGCTGATGCACTATTATATAATCCCAGGGGAAGTTCATATACTAAGTGCATTAGTTATACGACAATTCCACGTGACAAGTGATTCACAACAGGAAGCTCTCAGAACCCTTCCTAGTCTAAACTGGAGTCAGACATGGACAAGCCAACCGGAATATAGTGGAACTTCAGAAAACATCTAGAAACCCTGACTTTGCAGGTGACCCTGGCCTCCTATCCCAAAAAAAAAAAAAAAAAAAAAAAACAACACAGGCAGAAGATCAGCTGTCTGGCAAATAAAAACCTAGAAAAGACTGGACTTCACATAATTGCCGGGAAAAAATGATAAAAGAACAACAAACAACACAGCAAGATACATCTCGATGGATCATTGGAGTATGCCTAGAGGAAGCTGAACGATTCATATACCTAGGTAGCAATGTCTCGACTGATGAAGAGACCGACCAAGACATTAAAAAAAGAATTTGAAAAGTCAGACAAGCATTTAACACCCTGAAAAAAGAAAAAGAGGTATGGAGCTCAACATCTCTTTCTAAAAAAAATCTGGATACAACTGTTGAACACAAATGTGAAAGTGTGTCCTGCTTTACGGCTTGGAGACCTGGAGTGAGACTAAGATAACCTCAAACAAAATACAATCCTTTGTGAATAGCTGCATCCATCGCCTCCTCAGCATCGAATGACCAGGGAGGATCTGTAACACCAACCTGTAGGATACCACCAGCCAGCTACCTATCCACCAAGAAATCTCCAACAGAGAATGGGAGAGAATAGGTACAAACACTGAGAAAGCTGCCAAACACCATCAGCCCCAGAATGAACCACCAAGGTAAGAGAAAGGTAGGCAGAAAAAGGAAGACCTGGCGCAGTTGGTCGAATAAGTAATCAAGGCTGTCAGATTGAATTGAAGAACACAACCCAGAACCGGGTTCACTGGCGACATTATTAAGACCATAGGCTCCAATGGGTGGCAGATAACCATGTGGAGATTGATTCATCTTAAGTATGAACAGAATCCTTTATGGGGTTTAGGAAATAGAAGTATATTAAAATACTGTCACTAAAAACTTAATGCAGATCTTCTGCAACTTTGACCTTAACACAAATGGCAGAGGAGCTGGCAAGTGCGTTGTAGAACGAATTGTCCTAGCTTCAAGGTCAAAAGGTCGAATGAGAATGTCACAGAATGAAGTGTTTTAGTTTCATGATGATTCGTCCCAAGAACGTAAAGAATCCTAACAGGAATGTTTTGGAATTATATGCAAATGAAAAACTTTTACCAAACCTTTAACAAACTGTTAATGAATGCCAGACAAAATGACATTTTGTCTGACATTCCTACTAACATATACTTCATAATAATAATAATAATAATAATAATAATAATAATAATAATAATCGTCATCGTGGTCGCTGTCATCAGCAGCATAGTAGTTGTTCTAGTAGTGGTGGTGGTGTAAATTTGCATTACTTGATTGTCCATTATTGAAATTTTTTAATGAAATTAATGGAGGAAAAAATCCAGATAAACAAATAAATAATCGTACATGTTCACTATAATGCTTTATGAAAATTCACAAAAACATGAATAATGGAAAGCTGAGTTGTGCGCCGCATTTTATAAAGCACATTAAACGCATCAACAAAGCACAAGAAAAAAGTTTCGTAAAATACTTGAAGATTTTGTCAACATTTAAGAACAAAAAAGTGTCCTTTTTGTGATTAAACACAAACAGGACAAAAGAATAATAGTAATATACGAGTCATACAACAGTTTAAAATCTACCATTGTGGTCCTTATGACTTTCCGTACATAACATAATGTATGGGAAGATGTTACGACGTAAATGACAGAATGAAGAATCTTTTTCTGACATGTTGACGTAAGATTTCCTTCAAACAATTAACATTAAAACATTTGAAACTGTATTTTTATGATGTATGCCAAAGTCATGACAAATTAATAGTTATATCGTGTTGTTGAGTTCTCTAGTTTAGTTGATACATGAAACAATACAGAACCAAAATTCAAGGTTTCAATGACGATGCTTTCATAAAAAAAGATTACGTTGGTTGACTGGTTGGATTTTCCTAGAATATTAATTGATAATTTAAGTTAAGATCCTCGATCAATCACAACAAAATAAATAGACTATTAATTAATAATTTAGGTTAAGATCCTCGATCAATCACAACAAAATAAATTCTTGTGCAATTAGTTTAAGATCAAAGCATATAATAACTGGGCTAATGTTGCTGTGGTAGTAGTATCAGTGATGGATAAGAAAAAGTGGTAGCGTTACTAGTGGTTTTGGTGGTGTTAGTATTGGTGTGAGACTGTAGTAATAGTATTAGCAATAGTAGAACCGGAAGAGGTAGGGAAGCAGGAGAGATAGCAACAGTGGCATTATTTGTGCTATGAGTAAAATATTCTCCGACCTCTCTCAAACTCCTTCGAAAGTGTCTCTTCTGGATCTTTCTGCTCTTTATCATGTCCATCTATTCCTGAGCCCCCAGGAGGAAGAACAGGTTGTTTATTCCCGCCAGGGGTGGAAAAACTTTGCCCTTCCGGTCCAAGACGATCCGCATCACTTCTGTTGTCAGTGTATTCATCGGTGTCTATTATTTGAAATGAAATAGTGGATGACATTCAAGCATAAACTTGTAACTTGTTGAAGTTTATAATTCAAAGTATATCAGTTAGAGATTTAAAACTTGACCGTGAGTGAATAAGAACAAGGGCCTTCCATTTTAATTTATATGATCTTTCTTTCAAAAAAATAAGGTCATAAAGAAAAAGAAAAGAAAGAAGACATATAGGTATCAGCAATTGTTTAAAAAAAAAAAAAAGGTCTCCTCTGAAGGAATCTTTATTATTCATATTTAAGACTCCAACGAAAGAAAATAAATACTTTCTGCAGTCAGTCTGTCATTTATATGAACCTGAAGCTGTATGTGAAGAGAAGATAGTCTGAACAGATTAGAAGAAAGAAGTCAGCACTTTGTAATCAGTCCTTAAATTGTTTTGTGGTTTTTCTAAACTATGGATGAATATGTGGTATTCACTGGGAATACCGACTAGGTCCAATGTAAAGACAGAGAAATCATATGTAATGGTTCAGCGGAACGCTATTGACTAAACGTTATTGGTCTCTGCCTCTTCATTTTGGTTGGAAAGTATTACTTCAGTGCTAAAAAAAATCTGATAGTCCGACGCCTGGGTCCTCTCCAAGTTTAGATCGGGCCCTTCCTGTATTCTAAGTGAGGTGCCCGTCGGGCTTGTCGAAAATATATCAAATTTGCCTTCTTGATCGCGCTGATTAAATGTGTAAATGTATTTTCAAGACGTTGATATATATGCCATAACACGGCGCAGTCTAAAACAGATTACCACTGTAAAAATGAGATCTGCTTTTAATCAAATCGAAGCACGGCGTATCATGCTAAAAATACGATTTTGTACTCACCCCCTCACCCCCAACCCCCCGACACGGTTGTGTTTCGAGAAAACACTATTTTCAGTAATTTAAAAAAAAAAGAAAAACTACAACAACAAAACAAAAGAGAAAGGCCACTTTCAGTATATGCCCATTAAATGTAGCGTGTATAAATGGTCAACAGTCTTGATGGGAGCTGATGTGAAACTATCTATTGGGCAGTTTAAATAGCGTCAATTAAAAGCGAAGCGGTCAGGTATAAATCACCATTTCACATATTACTGACAATAGCTAGTGAAATTTGCTTTAAGGCTGCAGTGGGTGAGCTCATTGTACGGATTTTCATAGGTTGGATCACGAAGTGGAACAACCCATTATAGGTAAATCAGCGATGATAGATGCGTGTACAAGGACAAAAGTTATTACATATCATTGCCTTGAATGAGAATGTTTAAGCCAGATGTATTATATTTTTGACAAGTTTGTGAACAGCGGCAACGTTTCTTTGAAGTCGGATTTTACTGCATATATAGAATGTAAAGCATGATCATTTCAGTTGTTGGAAAAGTGTTCAAGTGTACTTCATTACTGAAGCCGATTTAGAAAGCAATTAGCTATCAGCAAAGCCCAACAAAAATAAATTTCAGAACTCTTGGTTGACGGAGTTTTACTTTGTGAGTCACGCCAGCCAAAAAAAAAAATAAGGAGGAGGGGCTATTAATTCTTTTCACATACTGCAAACAACACATCGACATACGTCAACTCGGTTATGAGCAGGATTCACTCAGAGAATCCAGCAAAGAAATTTGAACACCAGAACCATCCAGTAACTAGTCAGTGTAGTGATGAACATTAATGACACTTGCTTTACCTACAATCCCCTTTGAAGCCAATTGAATTTATATTCAAATTGTAGCTATTGCTTGCAATATTGTGTGACAATATTAAAAAGGGAAAATTTTGGGCATTTGGAAATTGGAGTTCGGGCTTGTGGAATTTCAGTCAGGGCTTGTGAGTTAATTTAAGTCAAAAGCCTTGGGCCTAAGTCTACAAATTATTTTCTTTGAGCACTGACAGTATGTACAGTTGTAAGACCCCCGGGGGGAGGGGGACTGTATGTATGTATGTATGTATGTATGTATGTATGTGTGTATGTATGGTTATAAGACCCAGAGGAAGGGGATAAAGACAGTAGGCTGACTGCCTAAATTAATTCCTCTTCGGAACAAAGTACGTACTTAGGTTCTTTAATGGTGGGACTAAGATGTTTCTTTAAACTGTAGACCAGGCCGTTCAGGGAAGGGAGAAGCCCAAAGGCCAATTCTGTTTGTATAAAATGACTTGACCTTCTAATACCAATAAAGTGTATATATGGCTATAGGTTAGTTCCAAGTTATCACCCAGTGGCAAGATAGGTAGGGGCGCAGATGCATGAACATGGCGAAATGTTGGCTTAAATAAATTTAAATGACTGTTTATGAAATATTCTAAAAAGTAAATCCAATAATAGTTGCAAACATCACACTAACTGGGCATCTAATTATAACAACTAATATAACAGTCAGAGGGTAAATTTTAACCTTCTCTACTCCTTTTCCACATGAGTCGAGGTTGTTCAATTTTGATAAATAAGAAACATTTCCCAGCCCCTAACATTAAGTATAGCAAGTTTCTTCAAATTTCTCCTGGTAGTTCTGGAGTTAAGAACTTGGGAAAAAAATTCTGAAGTATATATGTTCCTTTTCAAGGCCATGGTTTAGTCTTCACTTTGCTTTCGATTGAAACTATTGTTTTTTTTTATAAACTTTATCTGTGTCTGGTTTTCATAAAACCATATATTTTTATACCTGTGTGTGCCGAAGAGTCGGTGAACATGTGCAGTGTACGAACGTGTGATGGATTTTGCAACGACTCAGTTATTTCCTTCGATATGTGGTATACAGAAATTTGCACTTTCACATTCGACTAAAATGACCACTATTGTTTATCGCATCTGACAGAGGTGATACGTATTATATCGCATTCACTCCATCAACAGCATGTGCTGTGCCTTCGGATGATTGATGTAACGCATATTGTCAATCGGTTGAACAATCTCAGTCGAATGCGAGACGGTCGAATACGATGATCGCTAATTTGTATTTGTCCTATGTTCTAGTGGTCATAAAGTTATCATATGTCAAGAAGTATAGGTAAGACTCAAATGTTATGCACACCACACAGAAATTTTTTGTCGAATAATTTTTTCTTTCCTCAACTAAATCGACAGTCACCAATGTTTACACGGAATTACAGACTTACATATTAACGAATACAAGGTCACCGAGGAGGATTGTGCTCGTAAAGCATACAATAACATTCCTTCTTAAAAGTTAACATTTAAAACTCTTGTAAAATGTACTGAAAATACAAGTGATTTACTGTTCCTATGTATTGCTTACTATGTTAACGATTCTGACAAAAAGAAAGTTTTATTCCACGTCGTTCAGTTGAAATTATAATTAGAACAAAATAAGTTCTACCTTGGTCTACCAGCGAATTATGAAATTGCTGATCGGTGGCAATGATGTATTCAAATGGAAGGCGTAAAACATGCAAAATATGTTATTTTGAATAAAATCAAAGAAAATGCCTTATTGCAGACATTTTATGAAGGATATTCTTATAAAACTGCTGCGATTTTTTATGAGCAAATAACAAATCAAATTAGAAACTATGGATAATTAACAAGGAACATATCTCATCCTATGTAACATCAAACAGAAAACTCTTAAGATGCTTTTTAATGATTTATTGGAATATGTCATGACTTAGAAATAACAAAATGTAAACAATTTAATACATACTTAATTTGTTGTTTGAAGCGCCATCTCTCGTATTAGCATCACTTGGCTGGTCCTCGTGCTCTACTGCATTCCTGCCAGGACTTGACAGGTTTTCGCCCATTGTTTCAGTTGGAAGTAATGGTTCTATCGAGGAGATGTCGACATCGGTGTTTACATTTGTGTCCACGACAGAGGTATACTCTTTTGAGTCTTGCTTTAGAACTATGGTCTCTGCTTTTTCAAATGTTCCCGTGGTACTGTCCCTAACACTCTCCCCCTTTCCCAATATTAGATTCTGCTCAATTCCTGCATGAATAAAGGAAGGACGTACATGTACATGGAAAGAGATTTTTATATTGTTGCACCCAGAAAGGTTCTTTTTTTCAACCAAACGTTCAGTTTAAACGGAACAAAAAATTAGATTCATTTAAATTTTAGTTCAGATATATCAAACATTTGGATTTTGCAGGACCAACTCCACTGCTTTGTTTAGATGTAAATTCTGTCATTGAGTAATAAAACGGGCGTTTCTTTAGTGATCTTTGCATGTGCGAGTAGATAGTTTCAAGCAACAGATATAATGTAGTTCACCGTCTTTGACAATCTCAATAATTCCATAAAATTTGGAATTACATCTCTTGGAACAAATGTAAACAATAGTTCTCCTTTTTAATTGTTCCATTGCTTATACATACATTGCAAATACTGGACCAGACGACACAGTTCTTACTGAAATGGACTGTTCTACAAACTAGAAAAGCACAGTGAACAGTCTGTCTGCTTGTTTGCATTGACAGCTTCCATTTGGTTTGAAACATCAGTAAGTTGATAGTGTTAGTGACATTCTAGCAATAATCAAGTTAGCAATTATAAATTCATGAATGAAATGACTACGTTTTGTGCATTTTTTTATATCCTAAGTGCTTTTCGTTGTTAAAATAGGTAGTGGAGTAGAAACAAACGGGAGTGTATGTGAATAATACAGGAGGTATTTAAACAGTGTTTCCGGTAGGTGACCAGTCAATTTCTTGGACTTCAGCCTAATCCTGTGTTAAAGGACCAATGAACTGCTCCTTACAAACAAGTTTTCTTAAATGAAAAATGCACAGAAATGTAGACCTTTATCAATATTTTCATTGTCAGTGCTTTTGTAAGGCTTAGTTTCTGACTTTTCTATCCGCAGTTTCCCCAATGCATAGGATGCATGCTCTTCAGATTGGAAAACAGCAATAGTCCGTACCGAGACGTTTGCCAGGTTCATGCCGGTTATGTGACAAGTTTATTCGTTGAAAGTGACTCTAAGTTTTAGTATATTTTAATAATTTTTGAGATGTGTGGTGTGACCTCAACTGAACTCAAACTACATGTCTTAGCACTATCTGGCAGTGTCGTGAAAAAAATCCCAACTATAACTAATGAGTCAGCAATAATTATCTTGCCATAATCAAAAGTGGTCGGTTCATGGAGAACGTTGTGCAAATTTGAATAGACAGTTCCCGAATGATATTATTATCAGCCATATTTGTGGTATGCTGGCAGACTGACCATTGAGTTTATATGGTGTTTCGAAGTTGAAATAAATTCATTGATTTAAGATACTGTTACAAAACATACATACATAAACAGAACGCAAATCAGGCTTTCTGTTAGTATCTGTATTTGTAATGTCTAAGTTGATATTGGTCGTCGTATATAGGAGAAACTGCCGGGTTGCCCATCGTCCAGGTAAAATAGGCAGAATATTGTCTGCTAGTGACCTTATCGGGAAGCATCTATTTCCGAATCTGCTTTCTAGTGTATCTCCATAATTGGAATTCATCTTAATTGTTAACAATATAGTTTAGTATCATTGCTGTGTGTGATATTGGTTTTCAACAATACCAAAATCTTCATTGCAACAACAACAAATCGGTCGACCAGTGTGTTGGCTATATACTAGATATGACTTAACGACATCACAACTATATCTACCATGGCAACTCTCGAAGACCCGAGTATTCACGTGAGTGTTTTAATGTGACCTGCTATGCCTTCAAAAGGCGCAGTAGACTTTAATAAAATTCTGATGTAAAATTGTTTAGATTCACTTTGTGCATTCGTCCAACGAACAAATTATAATCTGAGTTCGTTTTTCTTTAAATTCTCATTATATCGTAATTATTTGAAGTAAAACTTTGAAAATCAGGAGAGTCAGATTAGAGATAATCTATTCCACGCCATTTCATCTTGAAACAAAACCAGCGATATTTTTAGGTTCTATCTATACCAATTGGATTTAAAAGAACTCTATGTATAGGGATAATTATCGAGTAAATTCTGGGTACGCTTCTGAATTGTGTGCCTGTTTTGATTTATATCCAGCTGCAAAATTTTATACTGTGACAAACCTGTTTCCATTCTTGAGAAAGTAAAATCTAATCGTTGACGACGTTTCCTTCGACAGCAAATAATCGTCACCAAAATACAGATGAGAACACCGGCTGCAACTGAGACTGAAAACAGAAAGAACAAAATCTGCACGTCCTGCCAACACAAATATCGCCAATAAATATGAAGAAGACAATTAAACCAGTTAGTTCTCTGATTCATTGATAATTTGAAATATCTGGATAATTTCGTGTCGTGTTCGGATAGTATTTCGTGACCGACCATCAACAGATGAGTCAACAATTGGATAGGGAGGTCCCGACTTTTCAGATAAATGTGGCCATAAAATGTATGTCGTTGTCTTTAATAGTTTTGTCCCCTTTGTCGTTAAATAAGCATCAATTTCAACCGGAAGGTCTGAGGGGCTGTCAACGTTCAAAAGACTAGCATTGCACCTACGATGAGTTCTTAACTCTGGTCGCTTTCATCGTAGATACCGCTACAAGGTTTGGGAGTAAGGCCTGGCCCTAGGATGTGTAGGACCCAAGGCAGCATGCGGGGCCCAAGGCAGCATGAGGGGCCCAAGGCAGCATGCGGGGCCCAAGGCAGCATGAGGGGCCCAAGGCAACATGATGGGCCCAAGGCGGTTGCCTCGGTCGCCTTGCCCTAAGGCCGGGTCTGTTGGGAGTAATGCTAGGTTCTAAATGTCATTAAGGTTTAACAAATATCATCATAACCAAACTGGAAGTATCATTACCTTCAGACTTAATTAGCCTAATAAATCTGTGGCGTTCAAAAGGAATGAAAAATATTAGAGTCATTACTTACTTAATGACAAGAGAAATAAAACCACAGTGGTTTGATGTTTTGTAAACAGAAACAAAAATGATAAGTTAAGAAAAAAGAAGATACGCTTAAATCTATAATATACACACCGACCGGACGCGAAAGACCCCACCCATCCTCCATATTGGACTGTAGTCTCGCAACTTCTTTTTCCTCTAACACCACCACCCACCCACCCACAAAATTACCCCCAGCACAAAAAAAAAAAAACGAAATGCACGTGTATCTGTACTATAAATATACTCTTGTATTTCGTTTTTCTTCAAATTTCATAATTTTGTGATGACCGTATGTTTAAATCCTGTGTCAGTAGCAAGTCCAGGATAAACATTAGACCCCAACACATATTCTAGCTGCATGGATTCCCACTGAAAGATTTTTGTATGCATATTGTTGAGTAAATGGACTGATTAGCTGGATACAAACTGAGCCGTGATCATGAGAAAACAATACGCGATGTTGCTGTCGGTTGAATCGAGATGTGCGGTGTTTTCAATCTAATGCTAGTGTTTTGGAAAAGAAACCTACTAGACGAATATCGAATAGGGAGGATGGGTGAAATCTCGCGTGATCTCCTTGTGTATCTTTATGGTATAAATACTGTACTTCAGTTAGTGTTTTATTTTCTTAGTTTTTCATCATTTTTTATGAACGAAAATTCAAACTCAAGTGGATATATATATATATATATATATATATATATATATATATATATATATATATATATATATATATATATATCTGGTGGGTTTATCTCTTACTGGGAATAGTAAATATGAGGAAGGTCTTATAAGCAATGATTGAATATGAGAGACATTTCAGTCTCGATAATGTATAACTTACCATAGAGTGCCAGACAAGAGACCACTTCCGATCCTAAGGAGTAAAAGAAATAATAATAATAATAATAATAATAATAATAATAATAATAATATCTCAGAAATTAAGATTATCATGCTTTAAAGGTCTACTAGTGTGCCAACAAAACTTTTGTTTATGTGATAAATTTAATCCTCTAGATGTGATTTTTAAAGGTATTATGTCAAATACTTCATCGTTAATGAAAATAATGACCACAAAACATCGATTATTTATCGTACAAGGAAGAACGCTCCTAGCCGATTTCGCGCTCGGCAATTTCCGTAAGACAACGCGGATGTGACGCGCTTGAGGGAACTGTGCATTTCTACTTTTGTTGTTAGTTGCATTCGGTAGGTGTGACTGTGCGTTATCCGACTAGTGACAGGCGAGACAGTCTGCGGAAACCATTTGAGAGACAACGATTTCGATACCGTCTATAAAATTAAAGAGTCACTTGGTATTACGACCATCAGACGTCTCCTGCCAATGCAGTACCAAGCGTGTTTACTCGCCAGATAACTGAGTCCGTGAACACCAGATCAACAAAAATCAACGGTTACGGCAGGGCTAACAAGATGTAGACCGAGAGAAGCTTGTACAGAAGGGAGAGCTAGCGAGGGTAAAATATTTATACATCTTTATCTTGCTATATTACTGGTTGTCAGCCCCTACCCCTCGTCACAAATATACATAGCAAAAGAACGATCAATTGGAGAGGACGATTTTAGTGGGAGGGTATTTGCAAACCATAATAGCCCCACCACTATCCACCAAAATGAATCCTGCTTTACCATGACGAGCGAGTGTGTGTGTGTGTGTGTGTGTGTGTGTGTGTGTGTGTGTGTGTGTGTGACCCTTGGATTTTAGTTCTGCCCACTCCCCCATTATTATCCTCCCCCCCCCCAAAAAAAATTCATTTGCATGCCCATGCTTATTTCATGCCTGTTCAACAATAATAATGACAGAACAAGATTTCTGCTAAAGCCAAAATGTTGTGAATACTTGATGTATTGATAGTGTTTAATTGTAAAGGCTAATTACCCCTTCCTGTTGAGGCACTGGGAGTAAACTGCCTTGTATGCCAGAATATACTCAACTGTGTCAATGGATGACAGTCGAGGTCAGAGTCAAACCCACAACCCATTGCTTGTGAGTGTGAATACTAATGTCTGTTAAATGTGGAGAGTATAGTATTATTATTCACAATATGTACAGAACCAGTTAAAAGGAATTTTTAAAAATACTTTAATGCTGTCGGTGTAAAGATTTTACCTTCTAATGATGCTCTAATTACACACACATATATATATATATATATATATATATATATATATATATATATATATATATATATATATATATATATATATAGGTACTGGATGAGAATTTTGAGAACCAGCACCCGGGAGATAATGCACTAGAGAGAACCGAAGACAGTAGATGGTGTGACATATCCTGTGGTGCATTTTGATGTCACAGTGAACTTTCCATTCATTCCCTGTTTACATGGTTTGTATAGCTTCATAACTGATTTGGATTCCTAAGGCCTCACAAATTCTATCAGCATATGAGTTAATAATTAAGTTATGTATTTTTGTTATTGCGGAAAAACTACAATGTATTGGTAATATGTCAGACTTTATGATCAACCCTTAGTTGTAAAAGTAAGCAAAAAGATTTGCTGCATTTGTCAACTATTGTTCAGACATGCAAAAGACTTCATGTGTGACTTCCATATCTACTGCAAAGGCATGAAACACATTTTTCATACTCTTATTACAGGGACTAGATACACCATCATGCAGTATTGCTGTTCAATGTCAGACTGATAGGACACTTAAGAAAAAACAAACAAGCAAACGAAACATATAACATTGTACTACCTAATTTTGCTCAACACATTTTTGTTTTCTCTTTTCTTCAGAACAATCAAGTGAAGAGTAGTTATGACATGGAGAAAAAAGGACTTTCTAGAGCCATACAAAAACGACAGAACCACAGTGGGGAGGTGGACACTATTATTACAGACAGGTATGTTCAGATACAGAAATGGATCAGAGAGAATATGAGAGCCACACACTATTATGATGTGTGACATGTAGCCAAGGGTATGTAGATATTGCAATTTTTACTACACTGAATAATACCATTTGATAAAACTTGTATACAAGCACATATAGTAATATAACAGTTCTATGTTTAAAGTTATATTAAAGTTGGACAGTGAACATATCACTAGGAATAGAGTCAGCCCCCCCCCATAATATTTCTGGCCCCTCCTCCCCGGCCCTGTACATACACACACACAAAAGGGAGAAACTAACTAAAGCAAAGGAACTCGAACTTGAAAGATTTTAATCAAAACAAAGCTATCACAGTCTGTTTTGTAGCACATATTCAAATTCATATATCACAACAAAAATTATTATTATTATTATTATTATTATTATTATTCATTCATTCATTCATTCATTCATTCATTCATTCATTCATTAAACTATGATTTATATATATGTTAAAATGAATACTATTTAAGTCTTGTTTCCAATTCCATTAATTCTCATTGGTAAATTGTCAGTATGAATATATGGATGACATTTTTCAGTTTTTTGAATTACTGGGGCAACAGTTTTTTTTTTCTTCAGACTATGTTGAAGAATTGGTGGCAGTGCTGGAGGAAGTGGTCAGGAAGCTGGAGTCAGTTGATAGAGAGTTATTGCCACCTCTATGCAGCCATGTATCTATTATGACTGAAAATAGAATATACAGCAAATTTTTAAACTTCAATAAGCTATGTTATTTTATGCATCCCGGTTTTCTGTTACTTATTTCATGTTTTCAGAGTCATTGCCTTTAGCATAAATTAGATTTTACTACAACTAATGTTAGGAAGTTAAATGAATCAAAAGTGAACATGAACAGACAGCAATATGTTTTTAATGTCATAGTATAGAATCTGTTCAAGAAATGAAATTACAGAGGATTAAAGAATTTTTCATGAGAATTTCCAAGATAATGGACGAATGATTTTAGCAGGATCTATTATCAAAATGAAAGGTTTGGGTAAAAATTCCACACTCAAGTAAAGTGATAGTACTGATACATTTTGTCAATAAATGAGAGATTTTATGAAAAGGAATTTTAAGCATAATTTTCACATGCATATAAGGCAATCACTTGTCCCAAAACTGACCCTGACAGTGGCACCATAACTACTGTAAGGATATTTTGCCTACAAGTGTTCATGTACTCAGACAGGATTTCCTTGCAATTTCCATATTGTTAAATGTAGGTACAGTATGCTGCTTCCAGGACATATTCATCCAAGCAAACTGTACAAAATGTTGTGTGATCAATGATACAATCCACCTTGACCTCCTCAGTCTTATTCAAAATCACAATCTCTTGACAGCATCTACACTTCTCGACTATTTCTTTACTGCTGCAATTTCCACAGGTACACCAATATACATGGTAAATACACTCCATCATTCATTATTGTGTTAGCAAACTTGTGGGTAAAATGTATGAGAAGTTCTTGCATGTTAAAGTATTAAATATATGTATATGTGATGCATGGTTAAACTTTTGTTCTACCTTTTGTACCACAATAATGAACATTTAATCAGCATTGTGTTATTCTCAAGATTTTGTTTCCCCATAAATCTGTATACTTCCTCTGCCACTAGTATTATACACCTAGACCCACAGAGAAAATATATGCTTGCTAAAAACCTGGATACACCAGGTTTATGATTATTTTTTTCTTTTTAATAAAATTCTTCAATTTTACTATCTGTGGAGGGTAGTAAACAATCACACCCAAAGTACATTCGGGGTCTGCATTTCATTACGGTTTAAAAGAACAAACTTGTCATAAAGTTAATAAAGTATTTATTTCTACACCTCTCACAGTCTGAATCTTAAGTATTTAGCTTCTAACACCACTAGTGACTGATGAACCACGCCCACACGAAAATCTGCTTTGAAGACATCCAAGTTTTGCCCAAATTCGTGACCTTCTATTTTCATTATGAAATTGAAATAACATTAACGAAAGAATAATAATAATAATTGCCATAATGATAATAGTAAATAATAATGATAATTGCCATAATGATAATAGTAACTACCAGAATGAATAGCCCAAGCGCTGCTCAGCCTCATTATGCCCTATGTTCTCTTTAAGGTCCTTGTCCACGTGATCGTCTCGGTTTGGCTTAAATTGGTACTGTCTAACCTCAGCGGGGCAGAATCTTTTTAAGATTCATTACGTTTGCCCTCTTCTAGGAGTTCACCTTCCTCACACGACGAAAATGAGCAAGATAAATTTGCCGTAAATTCGCTTGAATCACTAGATTCAGCCATCATCATACGCTAAACTTGCGGCACTTCCCGACAGTACGTCCCTTCCGGAAATCCTATTATCACCGGAAGTATACAAATATTTCCGGAGCGTTTTCCATAAAACATCGATAAATGCACATATTATCTTCATTTGCTTCTCTGTGAGTTAAAATAGGCATTTTTAATACACATTTCTGAGTTATTTAGCGAAAAATGAACATTCTGATATATAGTGTGTGTTACACTCTAGTAGACCTTTAAATGATGAAATAGATTTTGTAAGTAAATAAAAGATGGTTTGATGGTTTTATGCTTGCAATAAGCGCATAAACTGCGGTACTTGCTTATTTTCGGAGCACATTGTATCCTCGAATCTGATTGGGTCCACTTCATATCCGTATTGTTGCAAGAAATGACCTTTCCTCCTTCCAGCACGTAATTATCATCACACTGTACATGACAAGATTTGTACGGTATCGATCCGTCTGTCACGATGTTACAGTTCCATCGTCCGTGTTCTGGGTCATCAAGTGCAGGGCACGCTAGTGATAAAAATAGACAATTTCGTTATATTTAGGTATTTAAATTTTGAAATACAGCATATATTTTTTATGTCGACTCCGACTTTCTTGTTTACTCGTAATACTCGTGCAGACTTAAAATCATGCCTGTCTTGAAATCATGTCTGTCTTAAAATCATGTCTGCCTGGAAATCATGTCTGTCTTAAAATCATGTCTAACTTAAACTCATGTCTGCCTGGAAAATAATGTCTGACTTAAAATCATTTCTGACTAAAACTCATGTCTGCCTGGAAATCATGTCTGACTTAAAATCATTCTGAATAAAACTCATGTCTGCCTGGATATCATGTCCGACTTAAAATCATGCCAGACTTGAAATCATATCTAACTTAAAATCATGTATCTTGGCGACTTTCAGAGGAACGTAATAATATAACAATAAATACTAAGGTAAGTCCAACCTCCTACACGCAAAAGACACGATTGATCTGACGTTAACAGAGAAGTCCAATGAGATAAAACATTAAATATAAGACATCTAAAACTTTAGTCAATATATTGTTTAGAATTAGTTCAACTTTAAGACTCATATCAACCGACACGGTCGGGCTACTAATGTGAAGGTCAATTGAAGGCTGCCCTCATCACATTATTCATCGGTGACGTCAATATGCAGCATGGATGTTGTCATATCATGATGTCCAATTGTATTAAAATAATAAATCATTAATAACCTGCAATATAAGTGATTAATTATTTTAGCTTTAAAACTCGAATCCCTTACAACAACCATCTGTATTCTCGAATTTATGCACTATGGTTAAGCAACCAACGTTACAAAAGGGTAAACTGTCACTTCTATCTAAATTACGATTAATGTTACAGCAGAGAAAATTGTAATTTTTATCCACATTCCGACTAATGTTAGAATATAATAAAATACATCTAAATCGTCAGTCTAAACTTGAAGTAAATGATTCTGAGAAGGAGAGGGGCTTTTGTACTTAAAACAATGACAGGTCTATACCAGAGTAGTATGAGAGATACACGTTTGTTACATGCAGTATACTTATAATCAACTCCCACACTAAAGAAAGATAACAAATAAAATAAAACAATTTTTACAAACAGTTTAATTATATGGTCTTAAGATAATAGTTAATGATTTTATAATTTAAAACAACCGAGTTTGTACATTTTAGAGAGAATGATGTTCTAATGAGGGCTAGCTTTACAATTAAAAATTATATTTCTGCCGACTTTTTTTTAGTCTCCTAGTAATTTAGATCCTGAGAGAGACACAGGTGTTGCATAGCCAAATTAGAAACCTTTCCAATGAACAGTTGATTTTTGTGGGTTTTTTAATTTTTACTTTATTCCTTGCCAAAATGTGTCAATATACACGTCTGTCTTTAAGTTACTGATTCTAGATGTGCCTGACTATAGAAAGACTGCTCTTTTTTTAAGGACAACGTAAACACTTCTGTATTGTTCATTGCTCATTGCTATGAGTACACTTGATTCCATAGTAAGCATTGGATATATGCTCTCCAACAGCAGAACAAACAGTTATATCAGAACATGTGTAAACAAAAATATCGCACTTTAATCATGAAAATAACGGTCCCAAAACTTTATTGTCCGATAATCTAAAGTCATTCTGCAGGAAAACGGGGAAATACTGCAACCATTATTTTTGTGATTTAAATGAAACTTTACTATGTATTTAAAAGATGCTTTTAAATTGTAATTTGCAGAAGAATTGTAAAATTTGACAAAATATCTGTCAAAGACCAAAATGCTCAATTTAACAGAAAATCATCAGGTTACACCTTGGATGGTTTAATTCTTTACCTCCTTGGTCGGTCATTACTAACTCGAAAACAAACATATGCGTAATGTCATTATGGCTGATTTCCTCAAATATGGAACAACAATGTTGAAATTATTCCGCCGTAATTATGTTTATTAGCTACTTTTTTTTAGTAACAAACATGACATACCTTAACAGAACTGCTGTACAATCTACTTGCAAAGTAATACAGGGATCATACGGAATTTTCTGGGATCAACAATTTTGTGCAATCTTTATTTACATTTTTCGAAGTTTACCTTTAGTTGGCGGCACTAAAATGCTACGAACATACATACATACATACATACATACATACATACATACATACATACATACATACATACATGCATACATACATACATACATACATACATACATACATACCAACATATATACATAAATACATACATACACACATGCATACATACATACATACATACATACATACATACATACATACATACATACACACATACACACATGCATACATGCATACATACATACATACATACATACATACATGCATTGAATCCCAAGGAGATCGTTCAGTCACGAGCCAGAATAACGCGGTTTTCAACACACCTGCGAGATTTGGCGAACATTGATACAAGAAAAACAGTACGAACAGGAACAATTCGATGAGCTAGAAAAAGCTGCAGAATTGGATGCAGGGCAATTCTACAGAATAGTAAGACTGCATAAGAAGGGACAGAGACAAGATATCTCTGAACTAAAAGTGGAAGGAGAAATAATACGGGACCCTCATTTGATTCGTGACGCGTGGCGCCAGCATTTTAAAACTTTAGGAACCGAAACACCAGATACCCATTTTAACGAATTGTTTGCAGCTGAAATTAGAAACACCATGAAGAATATTGTGGATTCAAATATTGAAGACGGAGCAGATAAGGATATGTGTGAAACCATATTACAGAATGATATTGAAGAGGCTGTAAGAGAGCTGAAGAAAAATAAGTCATGTGGTCATGATAAAATATATGCAGAGCATTTAATTTTTGCCTGTCAATCGATTAGTCCTATTTTGTGCAAAGTGTACAATCGCATCATCTCCTTGGAAACCTATCCTGACTACTTCAAAAGTGTAAATGTTATACCATATCTTCAAAGGTGGGAAAAAGACAGGCT
>JAECUM010027816.1:0-13524 GCA_016617855.1 Megalonaias nervosa | reverse complement strand
GCCTATCAAAAATCAGATAAGATTTTATAGACAAAATGCACGTGATAAAATACTAGACGAAGAATACGATAATTTTATTAGTAGTTATAATATCGGAGACATTGATAAAATTCGAGGTTGGTCAGATGAAAAATATCAAAGTTTAATAAAAATTAATAAAGATTATAGAAACTGGATGAGACGCTGATGAAAAAATAAAAAATTTAACAAAAAATGAAAATTTTTGAAGAGAACGTTATGTTATAAGAAAGAGAATTATTGCTGATGTTTTATATACGACAGCAAAACAGTACAAAACCAGAGAAAAAGATTATTAATAAAATTGGACATTTAAAATATTATTTGATAAGTACGAAAGTCAGCGAGATAGAAGATTACCAGTGGAAACCACTGGATCTGGCGTTAAAGTTTTTATATCAAACGCAGAAAGTGTTGACTGACTTATCTTATTAATATCATCAAAAGAAGCAGGTAATGAACGCATTGAAATCGACAACGAAATTGTTGATATATTAGATAATCTTAGATCGAGTAAATTACTGACAGCAAACGAGTATGAAATTTTACACAGCGATCTTATCTAACAACTTTGTTATAAATGTCAACAACACTATTGCTTGATTCATCGCAAACAACAAGAAACAGCGCAAACTTTTCTGTCTATTACAATCCACCAATAATACTAGATCCTGGTAAACAGTACGAAATCGGATTGATTTCTGCTTCGGTATGGCATTCTATGGCAAATGTAAAAACAAACGTCAATGACGACTTTACATTTAATTCTGGTGGCTTGGGTATCAGTCAAAATACCAAAGGGAGCATATAATGTAACTGATCTCAACAAAACGATAAGAGAGCTGACAACAAAATACACTGCCACAGACAATTTTGAATTAACTCCAAACTATAATACGCTACGAGCCAGAATCACATTAAAAAATAATTTGATAATCGATTTTTCACCAGCGACTAGTATCGCATCGTTGCTAGGATTTAAAAACCACCGATACGGCAGTTTTACAGAACAAAGTATATCGTATGATGGAGATTTACCGGTTAACTTAACAGAAGTAAATACAATTTTAATCAATTGCTCTGTTGCATCAGGGTCGTATTCTACTTTAGGAAGTCAAGGTCAAACACTATAGTTTTTCACCAGATGTTCCGCCTGGTTCACTGATGCAAATTACTTCTCGACAAACAATATACTATCCGATTACTCCTGAAAACCAGATCACAAACATAACAATGCACCTAAAAGATCAATCAGGACGACAAATAGATCTTAACAATCAAACTATCACGTATTATTTACACCTACGCGCGATCACAACGTAGCCGTCGGTGTAAATTTTGTAAACCTAATTTAATAACAAAGATGAGACAAAAAAAAAATTTATAGAAGAAAAATTGTAGGTGGATTTTTTGGAAATGTATTCACAAAAATAGCTGAAAACATCCCAGGAATTGCGCGTAAAGTAGCACCAATTGCACTTGACGCACGTAAAGCTTTTGCGACGGGGGCAGCTAGTGCACTAAGACAAAAGTTCGCTGATAAAATTAAAGGCAGCCCACCTTCAAACGCGGAAATAAAACGAGCAATATCAGATATTGCACCAACAGCGGAAACAGAACGAGCTATGATAGCTAGAACAACAAAATTACTGTCACCACGTAGTGAAGAGGTAATGCGCAAACTTGTAAAGAAAACAAGAATAACTCCTGCTGCTTTTTAGTTACTTAAATTTTGTGTGGATTATAGAATAAATAATGTCAGTTAAAAATTAGCTTGATCTTGCTGAAGAACATGATACCGACGACACAGTGACAGAATTCGAGTATGTTGAGTATCTCGACGAAAACTCAAACGAACCAAATAAAGCTGGCGTCAGAACTTTTAACACAAGAGACAAGGACGTGTTTTTGTTGCCGCACAAGGTGGTGTTGGAAGTGCGTGGTCAATTACTAACTGCGATAGGCGGTGATATTGCAGCTGGTGCAGAAATTGTACTTGTCAATAACGGTTGGAGTTTATTTAAAAGCGCATGGTACCAACTGGCCAATCAAACCGTGGAAGATATTTCAATACACATTCCCGTAGCGAGTACAATGCTCAATATCGTCTCGTTCAGAGATGATTATTCGAGATCAGTGGCCACGAATATGATGTGGTTTAAAAATACCGTATTTGGGACAGCTGTTTCAAGCGAGTTTCGTACTGGTGCTGGTGTTCCTGGCCCAGATAATAATAATCTAATCGCTAATCCCGCTGGTAATGCAGTTGCTGATATTGGAGACGCAATAAGATCAGCCGTTACAAATATATACGACGACATCAATATAACGAAGGATATTCCAAACGAAAAGCATTTGCCGCAGAATCTCGCCAAATAACGATGATGCTTCTGTTATGTACAATATTTGGATTTTGCCGCGAATATAACAAAGTTTTTCGCGGGATAAAGCATACACTTATTTTAGATCCAGTTGATCAAAACGATTGTATAATGCACGCCGCTGGTGTGGCTGAAGGACAGTTTGCTATTACAAGATTATCGCTGTGGAAGCCACGAGTTGTCCCATCTGCAGCTAAAACAATGGAACTCGAATCATTATTGACCGCTTACACGAAAACAAAAATATTTTCAGCAAAACGGGATTTATCAAACAGCAATTCCTAACGCAACTGATTACACCTGGCGTGTTACAACTACGTCAAGCAAACAATTACCGCGACACTTGTTTGTTGTATTTCAACGACAGGCACGTAGTAATGATCAAGAAATTAACAACTCTATATTTGATAACCCTGATGTTAGACGAATACTTGTTAGAACAAATTCTAAACAATATCCCGAACGTGCAATCGAATGTAATTTTGCCATGGACGCCACCAGAAACATATCTCGGCCGTACATGTATCTTATGGAGGCTATGCAAAAATATCAGGACGCAGACAGTGGATCTCAGATATCATTAGAGGAATTTCGATCACTGTATCCTATATTTTATTTTGACATATCAAAACATTCCGAGCGAGTTATTGGATCGACTGTTGACACTGAGGTCACTTGGACGCTTGGCGTACTGCCAGCCGAACAGTATAACGTATATGCGCTAGTTGTCAGTGATAGATTCTTGACAATTGATGCGACCAAGGGAAGGATGACTGTCCAAGTTTAATCTAACAACTTTAATATAATGAAAACCGAATACACATCCAAAGAAATAAACCTAACGCCCGGCCAAATTAAAAAATTATCAGCAGCGGTTGCCAAACGTAATTCTGTCTCTCTAATGATAAAGTCTCCGGGGACTGACAGCGCCGCCGCAGTGAAAGTAATGTTAACTGAACAGCAAATTAATAAACTCGATCAGGGAAAACCCTTTGTTCTCAAACTATCTGTTGCACAAGTAACAGCAATGGCAAAACACAGCGGATTTTTTGTACCAGCACTTTCTGTAATTTTACCAAAAAATTTACCTGTACTAGGAACACTTGGACTAGCAGCAGGGTCAGGGGCAGTATCTGGAGCAACTAAAAAAGAGGTATCTGGAGACGGTGTTTCTGGTGATGGAATCAATCAAATTTATTGTTAGTTTTATGTAACAATAATAACATAATGCCAGCTAAAAGGAAATCGCCAGCGAAGAAATCGCCAACGTCAACTAAAAAGTAGAAGTCGCCAAGAAAAACAAAACAAGGAGGAATTATTCCTTTCGCTCCGCTGCTAGCGGGGTTAGCAGGCAGTCTAATTCCAAACTTGCTAGGGATAGGACGTGGAATGACTCTACCAGGCACCAGACGCCGTTGAGTAATTTCGATATAATTGAAAAATTTAATGACATTGTAGGATTTCATGGAGTATATTCCAAAGACGAATTAGATAATGTACCAGCAGGTGGTTAGTGTATCATAAACATACAAAACTTCGATGATGGATCCGGCACTCATTGGATTGCTGTTTACGATAATAATTATTTTGATTCGTTCGGACTTCCTCTGAGTGATGTTATAAAAAATATATTTAAAAATATTTAAAAAAATAAATTATTCGTCTAATCAACTACAGCCGGTTGGAACATCAGCTTGTGGTTATTATTGTATTATGTTTATCCGACAGATGTCCCAGCCTAAATTTAATTTTTTAAAATTTATTTTACAGTTTGACAATCAACCTTCTCACGCAAATGATGAGATTGCAATTAATTTTATCTAAACTAAGGAATATGTCAACATACTGTCTCTAATGTAAAACTGAAACAACAAATAAGAATGAGACAACGGAAAAAACAAAAAATAATAGAACGATGTTAAAAAGCATTTGCGCTGTTTGCGGTAGAAAAAAAAGTATGTTTTTAAAGAAATTATCCGGAGCTGGAATGTGCTCTGACAAGGTTATTTTAGTAGATGATTAACTGACTAAAACCTACAAAAAAATCAAACAATTTTGTCAAAATGTTAATTTTTTATGCGACAGAATATAAAATAAAATGAAATGTAATTGTAATTGTGATAAAGATCTTTGTATAGAACAAGATAAAATTGTTACGTACTGTCAATCATACAATCGCCGTGAGGTAATTGGCAGCGGTATTGACATCCACACATTTATTGGTAAGTTACCAAAACCAAAAACAGGTTGGACATTACCAGTCCATAAATATACTGGGCCTTACAATCCACTAGACAAACAGTTAGATGAAAACGATAATCGGCTGCCCGGACAAGAGCCTTATAATCAAGTTGATGCAATAGCGATGCGTCATGATATTTGTTATCTTGATATAGAACGTCCTGATAACGTTCGTGCAGAGAGCTCAAAATCAGACTGTGATAAAGTAATGCTAGATGAACTACGCGATATGGAGCCTACAAATATGCGAGAACGATTTGATAGAAGGTTAGTTCAAACAATGATGGGAACAAAAAATAAGTTAGGTCTTGGAAAAGAATTGTATGATGATCTTGTATCAGAGCTACATGAACCTAAAAAAAAAGTTTCCGCGAAATAAAGTTGTCGCAAATGCCGTTGACGATATCTGGGCGATAGATTTAGTTGATGTGTCAAATCTCGCTCAGTTTAACGTTGGCGCTGATGGCGCTCCAAAGAAATATTTTTTTAACGTCATAGCTGTTTTTAGTAAATACGCGTTTAGTGTACCTGTTTCGGATAAAACTGAAACATCAATAACTGATGCGTTAAAATAAGTCATCGTTAGTACAGAAAGAAAACCAAATAAAATCTGGACTGATTACGGAGCGGAGTTTTTTAATAAAAAAATTGAGCAGTTTCTGGAACAAAATAGCATTAAAAAGTATGTTACAAGAAACGAAGGAAAATGTGTCGTCGTTGAGTGATTTAATCGCACACTAAAGGAGCTGATACATAAACATTTGACAGCTAAAAATACAAATAAATACATCGACGATCTACAGCAGATTGTTGATAATTATAATAACACGAAGCACAGATCAATAAAAATGTCACCAAATGATGCAATTAAAAATCCAATTCTTGCAAATGAAAACATGTACCTCAGACATAAATTTAAAGTTGGTGATCGAGTTAGAATATCTCTGACGAAAAAAACATTTGAAAAAGGATTTACTCGTAACTGGAGCGAAGAAATATTTGTTGTTGATAAGTTTTACTGACAATACCTGTAACACATGCGCTAAAGGATTTATTGGGTGAGCCAATAACCGGAAGTTTTTACGAGCAGGAACTACAGAAATCTGAGCAAGATATATTTGTCACTGAAAAAGTTATTAGGTAAAAAGGTAATAAAAGCCTTCTCAAGTGGCGCGGGTACAGCGATAAATTTAACAGCTGGGTTCCAACTAAATCTATACTGAAATAATATTGTTATAAATTTCCTCGTACTTACGTTTGAAAGATTTACATTTTACTGGTTTACATAACGATATTAGATATTGTCTGCGATCGTCAGATATCATCATTAGGTTAAATATCTTGACAAATATAAAGTCGAATTTTATATTTTTCTGTTGGTCTGGAATTTTAATGTTTAAAAAGGGTTTTATCAGCCGCCAAAAAGACTGATTTTCATTACTGAAAAATTAAATTTCGATATTTTCTTTGTGATATGATACTTAACATCATATCGTCCAGTTGTCGGTCTGCTGTAATTTTTTTTATCAACTACACCTATGATCTCGTTTTGTTCGTCGTTGTTCTTAAATAAAATGTCATCCTCGGTGTAACCAACAGACTCACATTTTTTATATCGCCAGAGACAGCATCGTCTGCTGTAAAATTATCGTCCGCGATTATATCAGCAAGTCGTTTCATCAATTCCATATTTTTTATATTTTTAACTAATTTATTAATATAAATGACTAGCGAGATAAAATATCATCAGAAAGTTGATATATTAAATTACAGAGAATTAGCCGACACAGTTCGAAAATGTTTATCAGGGTATAGTTCTTATTCTGTTGACGTTATCGTTATGCAAGGTGATTCTAATAAAATTCTGCTAACAGCGGCAGCAAAAAACAAACACTTAATGACAGTACAGTAATGACGTTAAAATTTAACAAAAATGATGTGTTAATGTTTGCTCATAATTGCTTAACTAAAAACGAGCTGAAAATATAATGAATTGTCGTATTTGAAGATGATTCTGTCAAACGTTGATTGTGATGTTGCCGTATTTGTTAGTCCATCTGCAACTCTCTTGACTGTTGCCGAATTTATCTTAAAATACCTTGCCGCAGCTGTTATTGAAGGAAATTTTAGTTCCTCATCTGTTTCAAGATTAAATGAAACAATGGGTTTAACTTTACTAAAATTATTATAAATATATGTGTTTCCTCGTCTGCTATTTTCTTTCGGCGTGACAAGTTCGAGGTTTTCTAGACGATTATCTGTTTTAACACGGTTGGCGTGGTCTATCACTAAACCATCGGGTATAGGTCCGTTAAAAGTTTCGTAAATAAATCTGTGGCTATAATAACCAACTTGATCTGTTTGTGTTCCTCTGACATTTATTCTAAGATAACCGCTGTTGTTCATAAAACCAACAAATTTTTTCGTTTGGATATTTCGAATAATTCCATTATCATTTGCCTCGTAGAGATCAAACACGGGATGCGGCTGAAATTCATCTTGCAAAGACAAGTTTTCAATGTTATCATCAGTAACTGCGCTGTTGACAAGATATACTCGTTGTCCTTCTGGAATTTCATCACAAAACAATGTGTAAATAAAATCTTTCCTTGACATTTCGACTCTCTCAGCATTATCACTTTCCACGCTGATTTTATAACCAGCTGGTGTTGATTTACCAAACGGTTTTCTGTATTCGATGTGAATCACTGAACCTAACTTATTTCCAGCGTACGAGCTGTACTTGGGGTGAACGTAATAATACTCTTGCTCGTTTGCGCTTGTCATATTTTGTTTCATTATACTATAAGCATTATTATATTTCTAATTGGTTTTTTCAACTAGCCCATTCGCATTGTGCGGTGAGATATCGACCGAATAATCAATTAAATATATAAAATGTTATATAACAATGCTGAATTGCGAGATATAGCCAAAAAGAGCCTTATAGGAGAACCTACAAAAATAGCTACCGCTTTTGCAGGATTTGATAACGGTTATAAATTTTATAATCAAAATATTTTAGCAAATTTTAACTCTACAAATTTGTTTCATCTCTTATATCCGACTGTAACGCGAGAACTTGCAGTACATCAAAGTATCAAACTAATAGTACAGTATCATGTTATTTTATCAAAGTTACATGTACTACTCGATAATACAGATTTCCGCAACGAGATTGCCGAACCATATTTAACAGCTAAATCACAAAAAATATTAGCTGGAACAAATATTTCCTCAGTCGCCGATGAAATACATCAGGAAATAAATAAAAATTGGGAAGAATTTACTGCATTAGGATCAGGTTGGAAATTTGAAATGATAAAAGAAGTTTTATTTCACACAGCAAGATATAACCTACTTCGCGGTAGTTCTTACGTTAATCTCCCTCAACTCTGATAACAAATGTTTCCAGTGGGCTATTCTTTCTGCAATGTTTCTAGCAGAAAAAAATGCTGATCGCGTCGACAAGTATATTAGTCACGTATCAAAATTAAATTTTAATGGCATTGACTTTCCAGCTGCAGAAAATCAAATACCAAAGTTTGAAAAGCAAAATAATATTTCAGTTAATGTGTTTGGTCTTGACGAGCGTGAAAATGTTTATCCTAGATACATCTCAGAAAAAGCTACACAAAACACAATAAACTTGCTGTTTTATAAAGGACATTACGTTTGGATAAAAATCTTTAACGGCCTAGTTAGCAGACAATATAATAAAGATAAAAATAAGAAATATTTCTGTTACCGTTGTTTACAAGGTTTTTCTAAGGATGAAAAACTGCAGAAGCATGTTAAATGCTGTGTTAATGTTAAAAAATAACAATTCCCGGAGAAAAATAAAAAGTCTTAAAATTTAAAAATTATAATCATAAATTAAGTATTCCGTTTGTTATTTATGCTGACTTCGAGTGTCTAGTTGTCCCTGTGGCAGGCGCAGAAAATGGTCCAAATAAATCAAGCACCAGAAAAATACAACAACATGTTCCCTGTGGAGCAGCTTATAAAATAGTTTGTTGTGCTAACGATAATATTTCAAGTCCAATAAAATTGTACAGGGGTAAAAATCCTACCGTGTGGTTACTAACAAATTTAAAAGACGATGTTAATAAAATTTTCAACAGATTATCTAAAACAATTCCAATATAAGTAACACCCAAACAACAACTTGATTTTGATGCAGTTAATTGTCATATCTGCGCGAAACTTATGCCTGGCGATAAAGTGCGCGATCGCTGTCATCTAACCGGCCAATATCGCGGAGCAGCACATAATAACTGTAATTTGAAATTTCATGCGTCAGATTTTATTCCTGTCGTTTTACATAATTTTCGTGGTTATGATAGTCATATTATTGTTGAAGCATTTGGCGATGAGGAAATTAAATCTAAACTAAAATTAAATGTAATAAAATGTATTCCAAACAATTCTGAAAAATATATGTCAGTTACGCTTGGTAAATTACGTTTCATGGACAGTCTGCAATTTATGGCAGCACCATTGGATGAACTTGCAAAAGGCTGTTGCAGTTTTTGCTAATCTGAGAAGTTGCTTTGGTGAAGACTATGTCGTTCTGACAACAAAAAGGTGTCTTTCCGTACGAGTACCTCGACGACTGGAGCAGATTTGATGAAACTTCTCTTCCTGACAAAGATAAATTTTACTCACAGCTAAATATGAAAATATTACAGGTTCGATCCCCGGCCGAGTCATACCAAAGACTTACAAAAATGGTACTAACAGCTGCCTCGCTTGGTGCTCAGCATTGAGAGGTTAGTGTTAGGACTGGTCGGCTTGGTGTCAGGATAATGTGACTGGGTGGACTTGATGCTACATGTCTGCGGGATGATGCCCCAGTGCTAGACATCATTATAAACTGCCACACTGCAGATATCGGAGCGATATGACTGAAAAATTGTTAAAGCTACGTTAAAAATCCAAATCACACACACACACACACAGATGACGAGTACAAATATGCACAAGATATCTGGAACAAATTTGGTTGTAAGACACTTGGTGATTATCATGATTTTTATTTGAAAACAGATGTGTTATTGTTAGCTGATGTTTTCGAGAGCTTTTGTAAAGTTAGTCATGAAAATTATGGATTAGACCCGTGTTGTTATTATTCTGCGCCAGGATTGACATGGGATGCTCTACTAAAAACAAGCAGGAAAGAACTGGATCTCTTAACTAATGTTGATATGTTTAATTTTATTGAAAAAGGGATTCTAGGCGGAATCAGCGTTATAACTCAAAAATATGAGGTAGCTAACAATAAACACCTAAAAAACCACGATAAAAATTACCGTCAAATTATATTATTTATCTATATCCTAATAATTTGTATGGTTATGCAATGTCAGAGCAAATGCCGTGCAATGGATTTCATTGGATAACTCCAGATCAATTTCTTAAAGAAACTGAGAAAAATCTCCCAGAAAATGTCAGTTATTTTGTTGAAGTTGATCTTGATTATCCTAGTTCGTTACATGATCTACATAACGACTATCCGTTTTGTGCAGAGTCAATGATGATCGATTATAGTTTATTATCGCCTGAACAACAGGCAATGACAACAGCAAAAAATTCGATCGTTAATAAACTAGTTCCAAATTTGTTAAATAAAAGAAATTACGTGATACATTACAAAAATTTAAAACAAGCAGTAGATGCTGGACTAATTCTGAGAAAAGTTCATCTCATGCTAAAATTTAATTAATCTCGTTGGATGGCAGATTATATTGATTTAAATACCAAACGTCGTGCTATTGCTAAGACCGACTTTGTGAAAAACTTTTTCAAGTTGATGAACAATTTCGTGTTTGGTAAGACTATGGAAAATATCAGAAAGCGAGTCAATATTGAAATTGTAAATGATATAAATCGCAGAAATAAATTAGTCAACGATGACGGTTTTGTGAGTATGAAAATCTTGTTGCAATACAGCGACGAAAGACAAAGTTAAATAAACCAATTTATGTTGGTGCAGCTGCACTTGATATTTCAAAATGGCTGATGTACGACTTTCACTATAATTTTACCAAAAGGCAGTGGCCAGATTCGGAGTTGCTATTTACTGATACGGACCCAGTTGTTTATAACATAAAATGTGAGGATGTTTATCAAGTTATTTATAAATACCGTGACCTATTTGATTTATCTGATTATCCAGCAGATAGTGGATTTCATGATGATGCAAATAAAAAAGTCATCGGCAAGATGAAAGATGAATTTATGTTTGTGCCAGTTTGGAAATTTGTTGGACTAAGAAGTAAAATGAACGCTGTAATTTTAGATGACAATAACCTGACAAAAAAAACAAAACAAAGGGTATTCCTCACGGATATGTAAAACAGTGTATGAAATTTGATGATTTTAAAGCAGCGCTAAACACCTGCACTAATTTATTAAAACAAATGTTATCAGAGCAAATCATCACAAACTTGAAACAGATACAATTATAAAACGTGGACTAAGTAATTTTGACGACAAACGATATTGTGTTGATGGCGTAAACACATTAGCTATTGGACACTATGCCAGTACCAGAAGTGATATATTCAATATCATCTTTAATTAATTTTGTCTAAACTTTAGAAATAATGTTCGAAAATTTAACGTTAGCCGATGGAGGTAGTAGCAAAATTATAAAATTAATGGTTAATAGCCAGCATTTATCATTTGAATTTTATGATGAAATTTCAGATATTGTTTTAGTAAATTTGATAGAATGAAACTCTCACTTACTAAATCAGATAACAGCAAATATTTTGATTATCTTGAAAGTTGAGAGATGAGCTTATGCTGAAATAAGATAATCTTCATGATCCGATGAGTCAAGAAAAATACACAAAAATTAATATTGACCTAAACCGGTCGAAGGTTTTTGCAAAAGGTTGTAAGTATTTTATCAACAGGGTAGAAATGAGAGAGTTATTTGAATGTCATTGAAAAGTAAGCGGAAAAATTAAATTTTATATGTATAAACACGATAATGAATTATTTCTGATAGCTACTGTTGATATTTTAATAATTTGTGATGAAATTCTTTAAAGGGATATAACTGTTTCCCTTGTATTTTGAAGGGAGATAAGTCTGTCTTCCTTTGATTTTAAAGGGACATAACTCTTATAGGTTGTCTCCCTTGGATTTAATGGGATATATCTCTTATAGGTTGTCTCCCTTGCATTTTGTTTATAAATAATTATATTTGTATTTACTGAAAAATAATATTATTTTTATTGTTTTTTTTTTAAAGAAACATCTTTGTTTTATGATTTTGTCAAGTTTCTTGCTTATTTCAGATTTTTTCAGAGATAATAATTAAGATAAAAAGAAGAGAAAAAAAAAATACAATAATAAGTAAACCATGCCTACTGTGTAAGCTACGTTTAGGTTTTCAAGTATTGGTTAGCTTATATACAATACAGTCTTATATGTTTTGGGGTCCACCCCAAATTTCTCCAACTTCAACAGAGAAAAACACACTCTCCCACCATGTTACCACATGGTGGGTACACTTTTGCACTCCCCGGGGTTGATTATGGGGGAGGGTGTGCAGAAATCTGTTGCACGTAGAAAAGGCCCCGTTTATGTGTGTGATGTCCGTAGGGATAAGTTAGAATTAAGTTTATGTGTTGTGCAGTCCCTAGAGATAAGTTAGTTAAGTCCTTAGAGATAAGTTAGAATTAAGATTACATGTTGTACTGTCCCTAGAGATAAGTTAGAATTAAGTTTATGTGTATCCCCCGAGTTTGCTAGGATGTCGTTTGGCAACCTAGGAGTTCACATGGGGATTGTGTTTGTCTAATTTTGAATGCCCCTGAGCTTGCTAGGATGTCGTTTGGCAACCTAGGATTTCACATGGGGATTGATTTCGAATGACCCTGAGCTTTCTAGAATGTGGTTTGGCAATCTAGAATTTCACATAGGGTTATGCTCTGATTATATGTTTTGTAAAAATAAGAAAAATATTTACAATATTATATTTTAAATCATAAAAACAGTAGTAATAGAAAACAAGTCGTTTCTAGATCAGAAACCCCCTTATTTTGTCATAAAAAATTATCATATGAAAGTCATCATCGGAGCTGAAGAAAATGGCAACATAGAAGGGTTTTGGAGGGGAAAGGAGGGTTTCTGAGCTGGAAACCTTGTTTTCTATTACTACTCTTTTTACCTTAAGACACGAGGGTCTAAGAGAATCTATTGACCTTGTTATTGTTATCGCCTCGTCATTGAGTTAGTTACAGTGTTAATGATACTGAATTTGCGTACTTTGAATCGTGTGACAGTCTCCATGACTGAGTGGACAAGAGGACTGACCACAAAAGTAGTAAGTGTAGTTTAGTTTTATGAGCAAAGGCATATGGCACCAGTTTTACAACTTTGTCCTCTTTCCACAAAAGACAAGGTATCATACCTAGTATATCGGCAAGCAGTCGGAACATCAAGTCAGGAAACAAACTCGGATGTAGTTGTAGGAACACACATAAATGTAATGGCTTCTGGATTCGCCACCGGAGGAGTTCGCCGCCTATGTTGCGAGAAACTTCACAAGTTGTGGTGTTTTTTTGAAGCAGATCACTTTAGGTGGCGCTCTACAGTTTCGTATTTTGCATTAGAATTTTAAATACAAAGAATGTCCCCGGGTTTCCTCACTGGTTATACTGGCTATTTAAAAAAGACCTTGCATATCTTAGGTATTGTTCAAAGAACCTTTAATTCCCTTCATTTTGGTGTATGATTGATGGGTGTAATATGGGTTATAGAGTATAAAGCTTAGCCTTACTCCAGATATGAATCTTTCATAAAACTGCTAGCTCCACTTCGTCATTTTCACTTCGGGGTCTTCAGAGGTAAATTGTAAAAAAAAAAA
>JAECUM010027815.1:0-10195 GCA_016617855.1 Megalonaias nervosa | reverse complement strand
CTCTCTCTCTCTCTCTCTCTCTCTCTCTCTCTCTCTCTCTCTCTCTCTCTCTCTCTCTCTCTCTCTCTCTCGCACACGCACATGCACACACACACACGTACACACACTTATCCAATGAGAAAGTGTCAGTTCGAATTTCTCCTTTACTTTAAATAATAAATAACACAAATGACGAGGGATGATGAAATACAAAAATATCTTAATTGCTTATTGCATTATTTTCCACTTAATTAACAGGTAGGCGAATAAGTTATCGTACAAAAATGAAGTTGAATTATGAATTTCGTTAAAATCTGCTAATGTCTCAATTAATACATCAATTAACGAGTGAGTGAGTGAGATTTTTAAAGTAGCTCTAATAGTTTTTTTAGTCTTATCGCTACGATATCTGCAGCTTATCAGTTTATAGTGACGTCCAGCACTAGGGATTCATTTGTTACTAATATGTAATTAAATTGCTTGTGTGTTAGTTTTAAAATTCTTTTTTATTTTAATTTTGTTTCATTACATTTTATTGTAATGATTATTTTCACGGGATTCGATATTTTTTTCAGTAAACTGAGTTTGTTTAGAACGTAAAACGTATTACATAAGCACTATTTTTAGCTCACTTTGATTCATAGAGTTTGTAAACATCGAGTGATAACGATTGGCTATTTCCAAGGTCATTTCTGCCCGCATGTTAGCTGGATTGTAAACAGCCTTTCTTTTTTTATATATTTTCAATGTGAGAATTTGATTCTTAGATAGGGCTATTCTTGCATACGTGTTAAATGGCATTTTTTATTGCGATGTTCAAATTAGAAATCACGTAGCCTGTTACGTGAGACACCATGTGATATAAAATCGCGGCTTTGGTGGCGCTCTACAGTTTCGTATTTTGCATAGAGTTAGAATTTTAAAGAAAAAGAATTCCCCCGGGCTTCCTCACTAGTTATACTGGCTATTTAAAAAAGACCTTGTATATCTTAGATATTGTTCAAAGAACCTTTAATTCCCTTTGTTTTAGTGTATGATTGATGGGTGTAATATGGGCTATAGAGTATACAGCTTGGCCTTACTCCAGATGTGCACCTTTCAAAAACGTGCTAGCTCCACTTGCTCATTTTCACATCCTGAACTTCAGAGGTAAATTGTAAAAAAAAAGAGGCGATAACTTTTTTTACATTTTATATATTTGGTAATTCATGCATTGCACTTTCAGAAGCTGGTATTGTCTAGTCTGGCAAAATTCATTTTCCTTATTTTAATAGCTGCTGATAATAGTGTACTTTAGACAAATTCAGGCTGATTTTTGGAGCACAAGGGAGCAGTCATTTTAGTTAGCAGTGTGCTAAGATCATTTACAATTTCCAAAAGTACAATATCCAAAGAAATGTCAGCCACATTATATCAAAGTAGCTTAGAGGTATGCCAACATTTTCTCCACTGTGCATGTTTTAAATGAAAACAACTTCACCTTACATATGTCACTCTTTCAAAAGTGAGTGCCCCCTTAAAGAGCACATAGGTATTATTATTGTATGATTTAATTCTGATTGTATGGCTGAAATATTTAAGTCGCAAGTATCAAAACAGTCCTTTTGAATAACTCTCCTGTATTTCCCCCCTCAGAACAGTATTTATTAGTTTCAGAGTCTCAAACAGGTACAGCCCCCACCCCCCACCCCCTCTATGATAAAAAGTGAGCTATTTTAAAAATTGCGCATTGCATTTTGTCAACATAGCAACCAGTGTTATTCTGAAAGACAGGAACATGAAACTGGCAATAATTATTCCTGAGATGTCAACAATAACTTTTACAGTTTGAAAAGGGATGGAACAGGTGAGGTTCATAAGGTCAAAGGTCAAAGGGTAAAATATTAGTTTACTGTTTAATATGGAAGAAAGCAAATTTGCTTTGTCATCATTTTTTTTAATTTCATTGCAAATAAATGAACAGAAACATTTTCACTATATATTTCTTTTACTTAATGCAACAGTTTTAAATTTAAGTTGACTTTATTCCTATATTCTAAGACTTCTAATTTCCCCATAATTAAGGTAACTACTCACACAAATATGCCTCATGGCAAAAAATTACGTAAGCAAGAGCAAAATAAGCATAATTAGCTTATTTTCATGCATAAAATCAATGTTAAGGTACCATTTTATTCAGAACATCATACATAATAATATGAAAACAAGAAAAATAATTGCATAAATTTTTATATTTGTTTTAAGGTGGCGCTCTACAGTTTCGTATTTTGCATAGGGTTAGAATTTTAAAGAAAAAAAATTGCCCCGGGTTTCCTCACTAGTTATACTGGCTATTTAAAAAAGACCTCGTATATCTTAGATATTGTTCAAAGAACCTTTAATTCCCTTCATTTTGGTGTATCATTGATGAGTGTAATATAGGTTATAAAGTATACGGCTTGGCCTTACTCCAGATGTGCACCACATGGTCATTTTCACTTCCTGAACTTCAGAGGTAAATTGTTAAAAAAGAGCCGATAACTTTTTTTACATTTTATATATTTGGTAATTCATGCATTGCACTTTCAGAAGCTGGTATTGTCTAATCTGGCAAAATTCATTTTCCCTATTTTAATAGTTGCTAAGGATAGTGTACTTTAGACAAATTCAGGCTGATTTTTGGAGCACAAGGGAGCAGTCATTTTAGTTAGCAGTGTGCTAAGATCATTTACAATTTCCAAAAATACAATATCCAAAGAAATGTCAGCCACATTATATCAAAGTAGCTTAGAGGTATGCCAACATTCTCTCCACTGTGCATGTTTTAAATGAAAACAACTTCACCTTACATACGTCACTCTCTCAAATGTACATAATAACTGGTGAGCGCCCCCTTTAAACAGTCGCTCTCTAGTAGATTTAGTTAGTCGTATATTTAAACCTTGAGGGCTCAAGAGGTTTTTATTGTTGTTGCCAGATTGTTTTGAAGTTCATCTATTTTTTGGATTTAATAATTTATTCTCTAGAAAACTAAACAAGTGCTTTATATTTATAAAAGTTCTGGGACAAAGAAATTCAGTGGAAATTTATTCTGGAGTTTAACGGAAACATTATAAACTGTGATTCAATCGAGGATCTGTTACCATCAGTACAGACATCTGACGTCATCGCCTCCATATTGGAATTTCATCGAGATTCGAGCCCGGATTCCATTAGAACTGTTTAGTGATAGGACTTGTATTTTTCAATCTTAGGATTAAATTTTGGATTATATTCACAAACTGTAAGTCCTATTTCCAATTTTTACATTGTTTTCTAGGGAAATAAATTATTTTGTTAAAATATACAAAGCTTGTTGGCTTCACTCTTTTCTCTTGTTATTTTTGTACGAGCCTATACGTAACACATGCTTCACACATGTGGCATGTTTCCCACCTAGTTACATTATCCTTACACCGGGCCGACCAGTCCTAACACAAACCTCTTAATGCTGAGTGCCAAGCAAGGCAGCTGCAGGTACCATTTGGTATGCGGAGAGATGCAAAATATATTTTCTACCAGGTTGCTATGAAGTTTGAATATTTAATATGGTAGATATAAAAAACATAACTTCCTGGAATATTACACGAAATATGGCTGCTATTTAGATGTCAAAATACAAAATTTTGATATGGATGTTATGGTAATTAAGATTCATTCCCGATAAACGTTCATGTAGGGCAGATGATAAATGAATAAAGTATAATATTGTACATGTCATGTTTCACTTTCTGTCAAGCTCATATTAGTTGTAACTATATAGCAATATAGCAAACAAAATTTATGAAAACTTCGACATATGCGGCTAAGATGCGCATACTTAAATTACCCAAAAATACTTTGTTACCGAACTTAACCGGGGGGGGGGGGGGCAGAGGGCATGACTTTGAATATATGAGATGCTATCAAATCCAGATATAAGCTGACTTTGATACACGAAAATACCCTCATTGTTTTAGATAGTATATCTGTACATAGCCAGAGGTCGCTGTTTTATATGTTTCCCTGAACGTAACCTTAACCCAGGGTCTACACTTATAGCTATGGTATTTCTAGTTATAATATGTAACTGACTCAAACTTCAATAAAATATATTGAATAGTTCAAACGTTACTCCGCAGAAAATGAACAAATCTCTTAAATACTTTTTTCCCTTGCCGTCCTGTCAACTTAATCTTTCTGACCGGAGGGGAGGGGGCTGCCTGTGGTACTTTCTAGACAAGCAAATGTAAACGTAAGGATGGGCGGACAGTGCGTTAACATAATTTGTCCAGTTTAAGACGGATGTTGTTGTTGTGGGTTTAAAGCCGTTTTTCAGTTAAACGATAGCTATACAAAGCGGCCGGTATAACTGGTGGAGGAAGAACCCGGGAAAACCCCGGTTAGAACCACCGACCCAACGGGGAGCTACTGGCAGGCTTTCTCGCATAACCATATTGGCTGAGCCAGAGACTCGAACACATGCGGACAGAGGTGAGATGGCAAACCATTACCATCTTATTCTCATTACTGTTTGGACAACAGGTTTTGCATGTCCTGTGATACAGCTCCCTATGTGCGGTCTTTCTTGCCAAGAAAATTCGAAGTATCCCGCATACACTAGTTTAGGAAGGTAAGCCATATAACAGCACACTCAGGACATTGCTGTTGAAGATCCGTAGCTTTGTGTTTGTTCCCCCCACTGCGTTGATTTGCCAGATGTTCTTAAGCATGGCAAATGACAATCTGTCTTTGCTGGTTCTTACATTGACGTCTCTCTCAATTTATCCCATCTGTTATATGTTGCTCCCTATGTCGGTGATTCATCCACTTCGTCTATGGGAATGTTGTTGATGGTGATGGGGTCATTATTTATTTTCTGAGTCGTTTTCATCTACTTTGTATTCTTGATTTTAATATCCAGTCGAAGAAATTTGGCTGTCTCCGTCAGTCTGGCTGTCGTTTCGTGCACGTCTTTCTGAATTCTAAAGAGCAGGTTGATGTCATCAGTATAGTCCAGATCATCTAAACATGATGTCAGAGTCTATCGAATTCATTATCCCTTGTCTGCTATGGTTTCTTTCATATGCCAATCCATGGCATAAATGAAAAACAAATGGTAACAGAGTGCAATTTTGATTTTCACCTGTGGTGATACTGAAATTGTCTACAAACTGTTTGTTGCCGATAACATTACACTCGAAGATTCTGTAAGTATGACATTCGACGCCTTTCGGGATTCACGGTGAAGGCTGTCAAAAGCCGTTTCAAAGTCTATAAAGTTGATGCTAATTGTGCTGTTATACTGTTCATGAATGTGTCTAAGGGTGAAGAGGTGGTCGCTGCAGATTTTCCTTTTCCTGAAACCAGTTTGTTTCTTGCGGGTTCCTTTGTCTGCTGCAATTGAAATTCTTTTGAGGAGGACTCTTTTGAAGACCTTCCTAATGAAGGACAACTGTGTAATCCATCGTCAGTTATTGTAGTTCCCATGGTCACCTTTCTTGAAAAGCTTGATAATGATGGCAGCTTGCCATTCGTCTGGGGTGTAATCTGTGTTCCATGTCTGCTGGAAAAACCTGTAGAGGATCTTAAACATTATTCTTTAATCAAGACCAGTTGGATTTAGGTTTATATTGCCCCTGAGACTTCTTCAACTTCAGTTTCCGTAATACAGCCTATGTTTAGATTAAAATTGTCTGCTGCTTCTTGAATATCTACTGTTTTGCTGGTCTATATCGTAAGTATTGCAAAATAACTTTTAATTCTCTTTATGGTGGCGTTTTGATGTGTGTAATGTGGGCTAAAGAGTTTTGAGCCTTGCCTTATTTCATATGTCCCCCTTTCACAAGACTGTAGCTCCACTAGGTCACACATAAACTGGAAAAACAAACGAGCCGATAACTTCTTGTATTTTTATATATTTTATTATTCGTTTATTGCATTTTCAGAAGCTGGTGACTAAATTCATGTTTCCTATTTTAATAATTGCTAATGAGTACCTTGAACTAGTTCAGGCTCATTTTTCGAGCACATGGGAACAGCCATTTTGATAGCCGTCTGCTTTAGACCGTGCATAGTTTCCATAATTACAACGTCTGCAGAGATTTCAGTCACATTACATGAAAGTAGCACTGAGGTATGCCAACATTCTCATGTTGTCAGTGCAAGCAACTTCTAATATTGATCACTCCCTCAGAAATACATAAAACTGTAGACCGATACCTAAATCGTATTGCTATTCCTGTTTGGACGTTCTTGCAGTTGACACTTTTTGGCTACATAGAGGCGCAGTATTCATTCAGTTAAATCCAATTATTCAGTGTGTGCGCGAACGCGTGCGAGCGCAATTCGTAGCAAAGCTTATTCTAGAAGCAGTCACTTGTGATGTTCTGCTCCATAGAGCTTTACTCAAGGGAGAAAACTCTTCAGTGCCAGCTTAGCGCGACAAACCATTTCAGTTCCTCTCCACTAACCGCGGAAAAGCTGAATCTGCTGCTAACGTACAAAAAAGGCTTTTACTTGAATTAACCTTCCTTACCATAGGAATTGGTTTTTACTTAAATTAACCTTCCTTACCATAGGAATTCGCTTTTACTTGAATTAACCTTCCTTACCATAGGAATTGGCTTTTACTTGAATTAACCTTCCTTACCATAGGAATTGGCTTTTACTTGAATTAACCTTCCTTATCATAGGTATTGGTTTTTACTTGAATTAACCTTCCTTACCATAGGAATTGGCTTTTACTTGAATTAACCTTCCTCACCATAGGAATTGGCCTTTACTTGAATTAAACGTCCTTACCATAGGTATTGGTTTTTACTTCAATTAACCTTCCTTACCATAGGAATTGGCTCTTACTTGAATTAACCTTCCTCACCATAGGAGTTGGCTTTTACTTGAATTAACCTTCCTTACCATAGGAATTGGCTTTTACTTTAATTAACCTTCCTTACCATAGGAATTGGTGAAGAGTAGAAGATAAAATAGAAAGTTAAAGATTCAGATAGCAAATCTAGCGCCTTCATTGTAAATATTTCGATTTTTGTCAAACTTAGTCGCTAAAAAAACAGAAATGCCTTTTCAAAGCGAGTCTGAGCCCAGGCAGTTGCCTTGCTTATGACGTTTTTGAAGGGACCACTTTGATCCCAAATCTTACCACATCAGCAGTTTTTTGTTTTGTATTTTTTTTTATTTTTTATTTTTTTTAATTTTTAGGGGATTTTTTTTATATTTTTTTTTTTTATTTTTTCGATTTTGTTATTTTGTTGGGGGGGGGGGTCGAAACAATAAAACAAATCGAATCCAGCAAGTCTTAGAGTGAGGATAAGCGTTATTTTAAGGTGCGTTTCCCAAACAGTGTTAATAGTTCAGTTGTGGAAACGGGTTTTTAACCCTCATTGAACAATTGACTCCTGTACCAAAAACAATAGACGATTTCAATGGAGTTAGTAAATAAGGATCATATTATCGCTATGGCATCTGTCAAATATGAGAGATAAACTTACGTATTTTGTAATAATTAATAATAATGAATAAAAGATACCTCATTGTCTTCGTATTGGTGTCATGTTACAGTTCTACTTCAAAAAGTGAAATATTTGTCTATTATTAGTATTATGTTACATACTCTTGCAGATTTTACTCAGATAATAACATTGTAAGGACTATCAAAAGATAATTGAAGTATCAAGCCTAACGTTTACAATATGCAAATAATTCCTACGCATCTGCGCATGCCATTACGTCACGTGACCCTGGAATCTGTCAAAAATGTATAAAGCGTATTTTTTCGTCCACCAAAACGTTTGAGTGGATTAAAGAAGTAGGACCTAATAAAGGTAAGGCTAATATTGAACTTTAAAGGAGTACCACCAAAGAATGTTAAGCCCGTAGTGAAATTTTACTTCCTGTTTTTCAATTCAAACAGTTAAAAAGCCACATAGATAGTTAAAGAAGCTCCACCTAAGGAACGTAAGATTAATAGTTGAAAACTATTCGTCACTCTTAGAAGCACAACTCTTTCTAATTTCATATATTCTTTCAGCCATATTAAATCTCTCTCTCTCTCTCTCTCTCTCTCTCTCTCTCTCTCTCTCTCTCTCTCTCTCGCTCGCTCGCTCGCTCGTTCGCTTGTAAATGATTGGTAGCTAATCTTATCCAATAAACAAACAATTGTGATCATTATATGACTGGATATTATTGTCTCATATTCGTTAGTATTCTGAGGCATTTGTGTCATTTTTCTGATGGTGACGCGCCCTCAACGTTAAATTAACGCTTTATTTTATGTTCAAGTACTGACAGAGTGTATACAAGATAAAATCTTTAGCAGCCGGACACAGGTGAGACACTCATCCTAATTATCCGTCGTGCACTCTTTGTCTTGTGTAAATGTGCGTCAATTTTTATTGTGTATTTGCTCTTCTAACACCTGTACGGAGTTTGTAAACAATATATGAACCTTTTGAACTAATAAATATGTGAAATGATGAAGGTGACTTAGACACAGGGTAATAGTTTTATTTTATACTCGCTAGGAGGGGTGAGGGTGGTTGTGTGGTGGGGTTATAACTTAAATGACGCTTTAGAACAGTTTTGCTTAGACCATGGTTATGATGTGTCCTCTTGTACAAATTCTCCTTAGATAAAATTGACAGTTTCAAAAGTTATAAGCTTCTATGGGTGTTTTAACCAGATATCTGGTAAGTGTGCTATAACACAGAGAAATATTCCTTGACTCATTTTTTACTTTTTTGTTGTTACTTATTTATACCTCCTTTTCCCTCCGCCCCCGCCCCTTTTTATCTTTTCAAATTAAATATTTCAGTTGCAAAATCACCCGTTTTTTAGTAGCAGGGCCGTGTGGTACAAAGTCAAATCCACCACCCTACCCTGCCTCAGTAAAAATATAAAGTTTGTATGTATGTGTTTGGGCGTGGGCGAGAGAACTGCAGTACACCAACCGACATTCCTCCAAATCTCACCCTTGCAATAGACTGTTACTGCTTAATGCGCCCACTTGTTTTATACACTTACCTAGTACAACAGACTCAGTCTTCTCCATCGCTATCTGGTATATCATCTTTGTCTTCAAGAGACAGATTTGTTCAGAAGGGAAAAAACTTACAGCACTGCAATTCATGCATAAGCAGACAAATAAAACATAAAACATTTAAATAGCATGTTTATAGAGACAATCACTTTACCCATCTCCTAAATATCCGACTTAATTTATCAAAGAAAATATGGTAAACCACGTGATATTGTTCGTTTGTGTCTATGCAAAAGTGTGTAGAAATTTGTATTAAAACATAACTAAAATCGTTGAAATATGAACAATATGAAGCATGCTTTTAGACGGTTGTGCAAAACCTTTCATTAGCCTCAGACCTACCCTACCAACCACCTCGCCTGACTATGAAGGACTGGGGTGGGGCGATCATAATTTGATGTGGTGTTGGAATGCTGGGAAGGTGTTGGAAAGTGGTTCACAACTGCAAAATTATTTGAAACAGATACACTAGGTCAAATATTTTTGTAACCTATAAACAATGTAACATTTATGTATATATGTACGCAGAGAGACAGACAGACAGTCAGATTTACACACAAATGACGCCAATACAATAGTGGGATGTTTCTTAATACTATTCCTGAATCTCACATCCACTATACATTACAGTATGGTATTCTGAAATGTTCCTGGTCTTCTCAGCGTGAACGCATCAGTTGTCTGTAATACTATCTAGAGGTTTAATTATACTGATAGGTATCGGGAATATTGATTAATGATAGGATATTGCATGTTGGGGACTATGAAATGAAAGGAATTGGATTAAGCGAAAAGTGTGTGTGTGTGTGTGTGTGTGTGTGTGTGTGTGTGTGTGTGTGCAAAGCTATGTTGTAACTAGCCAAAGCGCTGACTCTTTGTCAAAGGCGATTACAAGAGGGAAACAAACAGACAAATAATAAACACATAAGAAAGCGTTAACTTTTACAAACTTCTACATGAGTATATCTAATGATAGCATACAATTTTCAAACAATACCACAGGTTATTGCATTTTTATATTTTAAAAAAAAGCACTTGCTTGACTCCACGAACTCAAAAGGGCCGTTTGTCACTAAATGTGTTTGTGTGTGTGTGTGTGTGTGTGTGTGTGTGTGTGTGCGCGCGCGTGTGTGCTTTGGATTTTTAACGTAGCTTTAACAGTTT
>JAECUM010027814.1:0-21278 GCA_016617855.1 Megalonaias nervosa | reverse complement strand
TTTTTTTTTTTTTTTTTTTTTTTTTTTTTTTTTGTGTGGCAAAGACTTATTTTTCACAATAACTCCGAAATATATAATTATTCACTTGTGCCTAGTTTTTCTCTGTAGCGCACGCCGGAAATGATTGTGGAAATAGGATTGATTTTTGACTGGCAAAGTTGATAGTAGTCGCATCACATGAAAATAAAGATGAGCATTAATTGGATAAACAATGATTAATAGGACACAGGATTGATAAAAGTAATTAGTTCAACTATGTTGCATAGCTGGCGAACCATATAGCTACATAAATTGCTACTCAGTTCACTATTTTAGATTCAGATCTTTTCATTCAGAAGACTGATACAACACGAAGCACTCACAGACTCCACGAATTCTTATCTACATCTTGGCATTGCAGTTTGCATGAGATGTTTTCACATGTTAGGAACTGTTAAACTTATACACACACGCCGCTATTTAAAAAACAAAACACTATTAAGTTTTAAGTTTTAGAAAGGTAGAAAGGAAACAACATTGTAGTCATAATGTTATCTGTGTCGTAGAGGACTATGTGGATCTGGTTCATTGTGACAGTAGTGCCGTTGAAAGACTGTACATAGCGACTTCCTTATATCATTAATAAAGGTAAAGTGTAAATGCTGTAAAATTCCCTTTTATTTCTCCCACACTTTTACAAGAACTTGATTGCTCATAAGAATACTACGAATTTATTACATCCATTTTTAAAAAAAATAAATGTCAAACAATATAAAGTCATATTTCTAAAATTCGACTTCCATTTATCCAATTGCTCTTGAATATAACGCCACCAATAGGAAAAATAAATTAATAGTCATTGTAAGTTAAACTGTGTATGCTATAATCTGATTTATTCAATCGACAACCGTTTGTTAGAAAATGAATCTTTCTTTAACGGTCAAGAAGGACAAAACAAATGTAGCATATCAACAAGACCCATATGGCCACTCCAACTAGCTAAGTCTATAAAATACCCTATTAGAAAAACAAAAAACTGAGGTATTTAGTAATGCATAGAACACACATTAAGACACATATAAGTGCGTGCATGCGCAAACACACAGTGGTTCTAAAAAATATACCTGCATTTTTAAGAAAGGAAAAGAGAGTTGCTATATTTTTTTTGTAATAAAAGTTATTTGTTAAAAACGTTTGCAGCAAAAACTACTTTAATTTCAATTTTTTTAGCCTAAGTGATTTTGGGCCCTAGATTCTAAACCATCAAGTAGATTGTTAACCCAAAGCAACAATCCATAATCTCCTAAATTACATACAAAACTTTTACAATGTTTCTTAACAGGTTGAATTTGCTGCATGTTAATACACATGGACTCATGACTGCCTCAGCACTACTTCCAATTAAGAAATCAAAATATAATTTTTAATAGGAAAAAAAATATGCTTTCAGGTAGAAAGGCATACATGCCAACAGTTTTCTTAAAACGTAGCAACTTTGTTTACTGCGACATTAGTTAAGTAAAATATATTTGACGCTCAATTATGAGATATATAATCTTTGATGAGTAACTACGTGTAAATTATACACGTAGTTACTCTTGAAACCGATTCAGTGTCATAAAAATCTTTTTCAAGATCTATAGAACATAGAAATAAACCTCCATTTGTCAACCACCAGAACTTGGAGACTAATGTTATTGTCCTTCTAATGACTGGGGTTTTTAAAACGGGATTGCTGCAAATTTATCTTTGCAATGTTACCTAAGAATAGACACCGAATGTCGTAAATCGTCTACAAAGTAGCCGTAATAACCACATCAATAATAATACTAATACCAATATGAACAACATAAAACAGCAGTAAGTATAGAGGTTAGTTAATGAATAATGAAATAAATCAACGAATTATTCAATAGAAGAATACGGGGTCTATTTATTTCCATGCTAGTGATCACATGGAGTCCTTTTAGTTTAAGTGTTCTTAACTGGTAGTTGCATGGCATATACAGTTCTCGGTTTTGGGACTCCTGTTGCATATATATATATATATATATATATATATATATATATATATATATATATATATATATATATATATATATATATATATATATATATAAAATTAGGAAACATATTCATCTCCATAGTTTCAGGGGTTCCTAAGTTTTAAATTAACATAAGAAATAAAAAAAATGGGCAAATTAGGGAAAATAACGATAACAATAAAAGCTAGTGTGATAAAATATGGTGAACACCAGGCTTTGTAATTTTTAAATGAATACGTCGTCTGAATTTGCCTCATTTACTTGCTGATTTGATGACACCTCTGTTTTTTCCCAATATTCATGGTAAAGCCGGAGACTTGACAATTAATCCGCTATGAAAGGGATTGCCTCTAACACACTAGCACTGTAAAGAAGTCTTAATAATTTTAGGTTCCATCGCACATCAGTAATTTGGATTCCTCCTAGCACTTTGAAATTCGAGGTACTTAAAAACCTAGTTTAATGTGCTTTGTATATAAAACTATAATTACATGGCCAGTACCTTATTAAATCACATTCCATTTATAAAACATGGCCTTGTTATATCTGATCTCAATTGCTGGGTATAGCTGCAGATGTACGATGCGAATGCGTTTGACCAGCGGAGCGTGTTGAGAGAGAGAGAGAGAGAGAGAGAGAGAGAGAGAGAGAGAGAGAGAGAGCATGGATAATGGATACATTCCTAAACAACATAGCTCGATTCATTTCTTTTAGAAACGCTAACTTGCTAAGTGCGTTTAATCATCATAAACTTATATAAAAAGTATATGTTATAATGGAAAAATACAAACAATGTCGTTAATAATTATGTAATTTAAACCCTAGACGTAGAGATGATGTGCATTTGCGGCCCTGATTAAAATGATCAAGATGTACAACAGCCGGTGGTCTTTAATAGTCTGTCCATTATTAATTTGCTTAGTTCTATAGATCACCATAATTGTCAATCAAGCAGCTGGAGTCGTCAAATAGATTCGAAGAGATACATTTTGAGTAAATGTCAGATATGATTATAGAAGCAGAATGGCTTTTGAATGATGTGGGCATATTAATGAGCATCATGGATCACATTCCAGATGAAAACCTAGAACCGTAATTGTGTGAGCAAAACACTACACATACTGCTAACTTGTACACAGTTGCTAAATTGTGTATGATTTGGACTTTTAGCACATAGCTTTAACAATTTTTCAGTTATATCGATAAGACGCCTGCACTGTGACAGTTTATAGGGATGTCTAGCACTGGGGGCATCATGCAGCAGACATGTAGGATCACACCCAGTCACCTTATCCTGACACCAGGCCGACAATTCCTAACAATAACCTCTTAATGTTGAGCACCAAGCGAGACAGCTACTTGTACCATTTCTATAAGTCTTATCTATGACTCAGCCGGGGTTTGAACCCACGACCCCGCACATCCGAAGCAGACGCGGAGCAGTCTTGGCTAAAATGTCTTCAACATCTAGGATTATATTTGTATCTATGTTATATGGCATCCTAATATAAATATCGTAGTTTAAAGGCTTGCTCGAATATTGGGGGGATGCAAGTTATTGTCAGAAAGAAAGTAAATGAAAACACAGGGTTCTGTATTACTAACGTGTTTGATGAGATTGTAAAATTAAATGTGCATGCACCATCCTACTCTTTACGACATCGATAGAATCGAAAGGAAGACAGAGAGTGAAAAGACAGAATTCGCTAGGTCAGTCGTGCAAATGTTACAAAGTCAAAGTATATGGGTACATAATTAAAACAAAGACGAACGTTGTGTTTGATGCTGGCCACTTTCGTGACTTTGTATTGAAATAAATGAAATGTATTGAACCAAAAATTTGCTATGTATATACAGGATAACATAACTATTTAGACAAAGTCTAAAGAGTAAACATGCAAGCAAATTGAACAATGAGACATACGGTAAAATACAGAAATATTTTGAGGCTGCAACCGTCGTAAACATCAATGTTATCTACTGAGCAGACTAAAACCAAACCAAGGTAATCACAGCAATATAACTGATCGAACAAATTATAGCAAGTAACGGTGTCAACAATTGAAACACTGAGACAAGTGGCATTAATAAACAATTACACTGTAGAAGCTGTATAATCTTGTACGAGATTACTGCGGATGCAACTCTCTAAAATCTGAAGAAACGGAGATAAACAAATCATCTGATTAACAACAAGAGAGCATATAACCGTTATATATACAAGGAGGTATGATGGGGTGGAGGTGGGAAAAAAATTTCTATCAAAAAAGACAACACGTCTGCACCCCAGAAGGAAATTGGTTCAGCTGACGCCAAGGTCCTTAGCAGAGAGAATCGCTCCGCGCGCATCCGGTGCGAAATCATTGCGATTGGTTGGGCAGAACACGTGATACAAAACATTAAATTTATTGGCCCTTGACAGCGCGTTACGCGAAATATCTGGCGGGAAATTGTAGACCCAATCACACCTCAAATAAATGTCCTTACGCGAGCGTAAATAGTTTTATGTGATGTGTTCTTACGCATGTAGGGGGGATGCAAGTTATTGTCAGAAAGAAAGTAAATGAAAACACAGGGTTCTGTATTACTAACGTGTTTGATGAGTTTGTAAAATTAAATGTGCATACACCATCCTACTCTTTACGACATCGATAGAATCGAAAGGAAGACAAAGAGTGAAAAGACAGAATTCGCTAGGTCAGTCGTGCAAATGTTACAAAGTCAAAGTATATGGGTACATAATTAAAACAAAGACGAACGTTGTTTTTGGTGCTGGCCACTTTCGTGACTTTGTATTGAAATAAATGGAATGTATTGGACCAAAAATTTGCTATATATATACAGGATAACATAACTATTTAGACAAAGTCTAAAGAGTAAACATGCAAGCAAATTGAACAATGAGACATACGGTAAAATACAGAAATATTTTGAGGCTGCAACGCCATAAACAGAAATACGGCAAAAAGAGCTTGCTGCATTTCTGGCAGCCACAAAATGAGGGTGGGGCAAAGACAAAAATGTCCAGCATCAAAGAAAAGAAAAATAAATGGTGATCAATATTAAACCGATGAAATACTGTATTGCCGGGGCAGTAGAGCACCTTCGTTTGCCCCGGTGGTGGGGCAGTAGAGCACCCTCGTATGCCCGGGTAGTTACGATATATCCAGCATGTTTGAAGGATGGGGAAAAAAACTTTAAAAAGGTTTCGCGTACTTCATGAATGCGCTGTTGGTCTTCCGGAGCTGTTAGAGTACCCTCATACGCTCTTAGCGGTCTAAACGGCAGGCAGACACATATTAGTCCAGGTCGAGTGTATGCAATCCCAATAAGTACGGTCGATGACCAGGGTTCTAGGTCTGCGAAACCCACGAGACCTGAAAGAGACAGTAACACACAGCAGAATGGCGATCTTAAAAAAAAATGACTGAAGTATTACAAAGCCGAGACCTTTTGCCTAACCTAATGTATTTCTTAAATGCATCTGATCTGCAGCAGCCTAACTCCCTTATTTGGTTGTCACTGAAACCTTGTCTAGCTGCCTCAGTGGCGGCTCCAATTCTGAAACTATGGGACTTAAATTGGTAAGAGTTCAAGCCACAAAAGCAAAGTGTTCTTCTAAGTTCCGTATTAAATTCTACTCTAGAAACTGGTTGCCAATTTCGGTTCATGAAAATTGGTCCTGGAGTATTACCCCTGAGGGTCAGGTATGCTTGTAAATGAACTATCGGACATATAGAAGGATTTTGTTGGGCAGCAACCTGCAAAATATATGGTTGTCCTGAGCCGTGTTTGAAGTGTCGAAAAGTGATTGTAAGAGGCTTGTGGGAAAAAGTGACTTGAGATAACTGTATCAAATTATCGTTCTGCTGTGCAGTCGCTTGCACCGTAATCTCTCCTATTCTGAGAGAGGCATGGAAAGCCAATGTAAACATGGCCGAATACATGGTACGCATAAAATGGTTTGAGACGGTATGCATCATCGATACTGTAAGCTTATCCAATACAACTTTGTCAATTGGCAAACGAACATCATGAGATTTACTTTTGTGGTAGAATTCTAGAAGCGTTATATTTTGATAATCCCATGTCTGATCCCAAATGCCATAGAAATAGTGCGTGCCTAGGACCGCACCGTATCCTACTGAGGCAGAAGCATCTGTGTACAAGTTCAACGAGTCGGAAGTCATCCAAATGTCAGGTAAGAATAAGGATGTACCGATAAAACCGGTTAAAAAGTTTTGCCAGGCCCTCAAGTCTTCTTTTACCTGTTTTGTTAGTCTAATGTGGTGATGCGGTTTTGAGATGCCAATTGTCAAGTTGATGAGTCGCCTAAGAAAGGCTCGTCCCGGCAAAACAACTGCGCAAGCAAAGTTAAGAGTACCTATGATGGATTGCAACTCCTTGAGAGTAATTTTATTTCGAGCCAGATATAAATGTATGAGTTTATCACATTTTTCTAGTTTGTCCGTGGGAAGGCGAACCTCCATTCTCACGGAATCCAATTTGTATCCGAGGTACGTCATGGTTGTTGATGGGGCAAATGTTTTATCCGCAGCCATAGGAACGCCTATGTCGGCACATACAGTCAGGAAGTAGTCAAGCGTATGTTGGCATTGGACACGAGTTGAATCCAGTATCAAAAAATCGTCCAAAATATGTGTCATGTGTGTTATAGATAACTTTGTGTTCGCTATCCATTGAAGGGAATTGCTAAATGTCTCAAATATCTGGCAACTGGAACTACAACCCATTGGTAAGCATTTGTCAAAACAGTACCTGTTTCGCCACAAAAAGCCGAAGCAATGATATTGCATGGGACAAATAGGAAGAATACGGAAAGCATTTGATATGCCTGTTTTGGCCCTAAAACATCCCATACCCAGCTGTTTTATACATGTAATGGCATTATCAATGCCTTCGTAGTGTACTGCTGATTGTTGAGTTGGAATTCCATCGTTAACCGAACCGCCCGGTGGGAAGGAAAGGTGATGAATTAGTCTGAAAGACCCAGGAGTTTTCTTTTCGAATAGACCCAAAGGCGAAATGTGTAAATTGGGAAATGGTTTTGTACGAAACGGCCCTGCAAAGCGACCCGCTGCCAATTCTTTCTGTATCTTTTCTTCAGTAATTTGGATATTAGTTTTAGCGGGTTTCAGATTCTTACATACTTGTGTTTGCAATGTCCCCCTATACCCAACATCGAAACCTTTTCAAAAACCTAAAAGCAGGTATTCCGTTGTGACAGGATCGAAATCGTGGAGCCAATATTGCAAGCGGTAAATTTTCACCGGTGTAGGCAAAGGGTCAGCACTATTTGCCGACATCCTTCTTGATGTTTGGGTTAGTGTTTCGAGGTTGGTCTGATCATTGGAAACGAAAAAGCTGGTTGTTAGGTCGCTGCGGTTGCTGGCTGTATTGTGGGAGTACCTTAAAGGGGTGAGTAATTGGTTTGGGGCAGCGAAGGAATGAATGTCCCCCTAAACAATTAAAGCATTTGTGCTGAAAATTGCGTTTTGTGGTACATAAAACAAACTCCCTTCGGATACTTTGTGTTTGTACTTTGTGAGGGATTGGTATGTCTGTAGCTGTTATGACTCGACTCTAGCACAGCCTTCATGTAGAGTTCTAGACGTGTAGTACCCCATTTATCTTCCCCCTTTACAACCAATTGTCGAAAGTTGTGATCATAGTACCTCCAATCGGCGCGTCTCTCCTCCAGTTTAAGGACAATTTCCATATGGTGGGGAAGAGAGGTACTAAACAGGGGATGATTCTCGCATAAGACACTAGTGAACCTGCTCCAAGCAAGAATCCACTGTCCGATTGTGAGTTGGATGTTCCTAACGTTTGGGACAATGCGAAGTTCAGAACCAGTACTGTGCGTATGTAATTGAAATTTGAAACCCGCATCCTGTGCGTTATTCAGGAGGGTATAAAAATCAATGTATGAGCCCGACCATATGTTTGCCTTAACTTTATCCGGGATTAAAGTGGATGGGGAGACCGACGAGCTTACAAGCTGTGATTGGGAAAGCCCCCCTGGAGGCAGAAACGATTTTGACGATGTTACCTGTATCCACAGCTGTACCTGTAAATGAAGCTGTGTTTTCCACAATGGCACGGGAGACCATGAATGCCATGGTGTGTTGTCTGTTGCTACGGTGGGTACATGTTGAAAACCAGTTTGTGGACTATTTTCTGTGGACGGCCTGAGCACAGCTACCAGCTGATCCAATCTGTTATTGATCTCCTGTATCGTTTGGGTGGTGAGCCTGTCGGAGACTTCTTGGGTTATAACATTAAGAAGATGGGGGTCCATCGAAGCCCCTTCCGTGGACGTGCCAGGTTGAGGGATGGCGGCAGTTGGTGTTGAAAATGGTGCATTCTTTCTGGGCCTCTTCGCTGCCCCTTGGACTTTGGATCTTGATGGTCTGGCTCTCTTCACTGCCACTTGCGAAGCCGCCGCAGCTTTCTTCGTAGGGGGCATTCTGTAATGAATGCCACAAAAAGTTAACAATTACATTAATGTCATTTTATTACTACGTAGCAATCGTTGCAAATGCATAACCCTTATTGTAAAATTATGAAACTCACTGTTCACTGTAGTGAGATGAGGAACGAATTCGGCAATAGTAAGAAAGGAAAATGAAAAAAGGAACCAAGTTTGACTTACTATGAACAGTGTGGGTCAATGTTTTTAGGTGCGGAATGCAACCTGAAACCAGTACAAACAGGGCCTAACGAGCTGGGCAACACATAGCCCAGTTACATGGAGCGAAGTGGTGGAAGCAGAAAGCACAAATGACCAATTTAGAACAAATGGTAAGGTGCGGAACTCAAGTACGCCAAGCATGAAATAGTAGCAAACGGAAAACATACAGAAACGACTGCTAAACACAGCCCAGTGGTACAGAACCAACTGGTAAGCACACAGGCTAGTGATACGGAATCAACTGGTAAACACAATCCAGTTGTACGTTACCAACTGGTAAACACATAGGCCAGTGATACGGAATCAGCTGGTAATCATACAATCCAGTGGTACGGAACCAGCTGGAAAACACAAGGTAATATAATATCCAGTGGTACGGAACCAGCTGGAAGACACAAGGTAAATATAAAAACCAGTGGTACGGAACCAGCTGGCTAACACACAATCCAGTGGTACGGAGCCAGCTGCACAACTTAAGCAAGTGGTACGGAACCAATTGAAAGAAAATATAAAAACCAGTGGTACGGAACCAGCTGGCTAACACACAATCCAGTGGTACGGAACCAGCTGCACAACTTAAGCAAGTGGTACGGAACCAATTGAAAGAAAATATAAAAACCAGTGGTACGGAACCAGCTGGCTAACACACAGTCCAGTGGTACGGAACCAGCTGCACAACTTAAGCAAGTGGTACGGAACCAATTGAAAGAAAATATAAGAACCAGTGGTACGGAACCAGCTGGCTAACACACAATCCAGTGGTACGGAACCAGCCGGAACCAACTGAAAGAAAACAAACATGCAAGCGTTTGCAAATCCTGTTCAAAACTATTTAACAGTGTGACAAGGACAGAAGACGGACCAAACACTCTTAGGCAAATATGTAGATGAAATGAATTTATGCAATGGACGGTGGGAAATATATCTACATATAGCTTTATGGTTCTTATACAATTGGCCGGCGACATTGTTTGCAAGCCACTATAATAGCCCCTCTGAGCGACTTGTACAGCTGGTATTGGCCTCTCTTGGACAAATGAACGCCGTCCCGACAAAAATTTTGAATGCAAGTTGTAGCTTCTTCAGATAAAGAGAACTTATTATTGTGGTCCCAGAATGCAAGATAGTTGTGTCTGTCCACCTCAAGTCGTAGAATGGCATTTGCTTGTTGTGCTTTAGTTCTATACGATGTCATGTAGGAGTGGTCTAAATTATTGGCCTTCGCCCCTTCCCCTGCCATAAAACGAGGCAATAAAGCACAAATGACTTTAACCTGATATATACGTTGCAATATAGACGCCAAGCCTAAGATCTTGTAGGCGACCTCCTCTGGCGATGTCGAATCGTCCCGATTAAAATCGTTTTCTCCAACCAAAAGGACAATTATGTCAGGTTTAATTTTGTGTACAACAGAGAGATAGTGCCTGATAATTTTGTCGACAGTCCTGCCCTAACCCCATGCATATAAATTCTAGAATAGCGACGAATGTTAAAATCAGGGTGCAATCTAGCGTCTGCTTCTGATTTCAAATGATGCTGCAATCTTTTACAGATGGAATGACCCAGTAGGAGTGTGACGTAATGCATAGAAAAAGAAAGGTAAACATAATCAAACACGTTAATACAAAAATGAAGTACTTAACTTTCAGGACGATCTGTATATGCCAAAATTTCAGGAAACGAGGAAGGTCTAACAGCGTGAAACAATAACAACGGAGAAAAATTTTCTATAAAAAAGACAACACGTCTGCACCCCAGAAGGAAATTGGTTCAACTGACGCCAAGGTCCTTAGCAGAGAGAATCGCTTCGCGCGCATCCGGTGCGAAATCATTGCGATTGGTTGGGCAAAACACGTGATACAAAACATTAAATTTATTGGCCCTTGACAGCGCGGGAAATTGTAGACCCAATCACACCTCCCATAAATGTCCTTACGCGAGCGTAAATAGTTATATATATATATATATATATATATATATATATATATATATATATAAATAGATATATGTATGTATGTATATATATGTATGTATTTATATATATATGTATGTATATGTATGTATACGATTATATATATATACAGAGAGATGAACAACATGATCAGGAAAAGCATGAGAAAGGAAAAGGAATCCTGGATAGAAAGAAAATGCTGCAAAATCGAAGACAGTGTGAGTAGAAATGACAGCAAAATGGCATATCAACTGGTGAAAGATCTCACAACCAATAAACAAGGGAACAAATCAGGAAAATGTCTCACAGACGATCAAGAGATCCTCAAGCGATGGACAGAGTAATGCTCAGAATTGTACAATCATAAGACCCAAGGAGATCCAGCAGTACTAAATTGCCCTCAGGCAGAAGAAATTGATGACAACCCCATTCTTCGTGAAGAAGTAGAAATTGCAGTTAGGTCACAAAATAAAGGAAAGTCAGCCGGCATTGACAACATAACAGCAGAGCTCATTCAAGCAGAAGGAGAAGAGATAGTCACAGTCCTACCAACAATCTGCAACAAGATATGGCAGACAGGAATTTCCCACCACATGGATACAATCCTTGGTCATCATGCTCCCCAAGAAAGGAAACCTACAGCAATGACAAAACTACAGAACCATCAATTTAATCAGTTACCCGAGCAAAGTCATGCTGAAGATAATTCCCAACAGACTAAAGCCTCAGGCAGATAAAATATTGCTGAAGAGCAGGCAGGCTTCCGAGCAGGAAGGAGCACAAAACAAATCTTCAGTCTCAAACTCATTTGCGAGAAATACCTTCAGCATCAGCAGAATCTATATCACGTCTTTACAGATTTCAAAAAGGCCTTTAATAGGGTATGGCATGCAGCCTTATGGGCAACTATGAGGAAATACAACATCACCTCATACCTGGTGCAGGTTGTTGAGCACCTCTATGACAAAGCCACCAGTGCTGTCCTCGTTAATGCCAGCAGAGGAGATTGGTTTCGAAAAACAGTTGGAATCACACAGGGATGTATAATGTCACCTGCACTATTTAGGATGCCTTGCATGACCACAAGGGCACTGTCAGCATCGGAGGAAAAACAATCACTAACCTTCGCTTCGCAGATGATATTGACGGTTAAACAGGAGATTAAAAAGAACTGGCTGACTTATTTGAGCGCCTCGACACAACCTCCACATCATACGGTATGGAGATTAGCGCTGAAATAACCAAACTGATGACAAACAACACCAGTGGCATCAGTGCAGAAATAAAGATTTGTGGATAGAAGCTGGAAAGAGTCACAAGCTTCAAGTACTTGGGATCAATTATCACAGATGAGGGCTCCAGACCAGAACGACTTTGCAGGATTGTCCAGACAACAGTATCAATAACAAGGTTGAGACCAATATGGAAAGATACCAACATTGCTCTTGGTTCCAAAATAAGACTGATGCGCTCGATTGTCCTATCCATCTTTCTGTATGCTTGTGAAACATGGATGCTCACATCAGATCTACAAAGGTTTCAAACCTTCCAAAATGAGATGTTACCACAAGATCTTGGGCATCTAATACATTGACCATGTAACCAACGGAGAAGTCCACAACAGGATCCAACGAGCCATCGGATCCTATGAAGACCTCTTGACCACTGTAAAAAAAGCGCAAACTGAAGTGGTTCGGTCATGTCTCAAGATCATCTGGACTGCAAAAACAATCTTGCAAGGCACAGTGCGAGGGTGAAGAAGAAGAGGCAGACAGAAAAAGAGGTAGGAAGACAACATTAAGGAGTGGATTGGCATGGGATTTGGAGATACCAAAGGGCTGTATAGAACAGGGAATGATGGAGAGAATTGGTTGTAAAGTCAGCTGTGGTGCCCCAACGACCTCTTATGTTAAGGAATTGATTATGAATTGGTGTACTTCAGATAGGAAGGACCATCTTTCTTCTTTAATTCATATATAATTAGGGAGGGATTCATTGGCAGAATTGATGTCATTATTCTAATAATCTTTTTAAACATTCAGTTAAAACATGATTTATTGCTCCTAGAGATACTAGAGATTCTTGAACAGAAATAAAAATTAAAAGAAGACTATATGCGACAACTTTGGCTTAAATTCGCTGTAAATTTCTGGAAGATAACAGCAGTATGTGCATTGAAGTTCTGTACTACCGACTGAACTGTGGATTTTTAAAAATTTGTATTACAACTGCTCCAATGCATTGCGCTCTGCCACTTCGATACAAGCTTTAAAACATTCAATTATGTTACTTTTAACAAACTAACAAATTATACTACACAAATTGCCTAGAAACTCATTCCTCATACTAGTGGGAAAATCATTCTTCCATCGATGTAGAGATGACGTATATTTGCGGCCCTGATTAAAATGAACAGTTAAAGTGACGTGAAAATAATGTTGCGTATTATTTCAAGAATTATGAGATGAAATGAAGGGAAATAATGAATGTTTGATTTATCAAGAACAGAAATGTCCAATTTTATTTGGTCAATAAATAGATGCAATGTTCAATGCAATAGATCCTTAAACAATATTTTAAAAGAAAGAGTGAGAATAATAATGGATAAAGAGTTATCTATGCAAATGTGTTAAAACTGTATGTACAAATTTGTTACAAGAGTGCATATTTTTGGTCACTAATTCATAAAACTGTAATAACAATCATCTGGTAGTGTTACACTTTTGCATCATTACGCTTTGCTGAATAGAATGTTAGATGGTGATGTGAAAATCGACAATGGTGTAAATCAACATTACATTGGGTCGTGGATGCTCTATTCATCAAATAGCATATTGTGTTTACAAGGTGTGTAATCAAATAAATGGATTTAATTGACATCTTACACAAAATAATGTATCTCCTATATAGAAATTTGGATAAAGTGCAGTTGTTTCATGTGGCATCATTAGAACATACTACACAATAAAAAATGTTCAAGAGTTAAATTCCTATTATATCAAATCGAAACAAAATACAATATATTACCGAATTTTCGCATGCTATCAGGGGAGATGTAAGAAAAGAAAATATTACTGAAACAAGCATGAGAATACCTGTTGCACTATGTTACGTAAAGTAATATTTCCTGTTTCTTTTAAACAGTTTTGATTACTTTCTTGCTTTCGAGACACTATGTGATATCTCGCAGTTGACAAAGTGTTGAACAGTTGGTTACATTGGCCACATTTTATGTAATAAGTAGCTAATACTGACAAGCAAAAGATTACTCAAAATAGAAACTGTTTCTAACAGAAACATTACCTCTTTTGTTCGTATCGTTTAATTTTTTCATTTGTTCGATATTTTAATCAATGTATTCAATATCCTGATTATGTTTATCAACTCTCTCTTTCTTGCAACACGCTTAATAACCTGCGCATATTAAATATTTATATAGGAAAAATGTAAGTACCAAAGGCCACTAAGATGTACGAAAAACTAAGAGTCTAAATCTTACTAAATTACACGCTGTGTTGATCAATGGCACAAATACGTATAACTGCAAAATACAGACTGAATGTCACGTCCGTTTGCTAGATTGATGAATAATGTCATGTACGTCTTATGTGTGTGTATTCAACTTTTGTCCATGATTGTAAATTATAATGAGAATTCATAAACAATATATTACATTGCTATCTTTTGTACATGATTGTAGATTATAATTTAAGAAAATGATACTATGTAAGTAACATGCTTACTTGGATATGATTTCAGGACATTAGTTTTTCCTTTGAAAAAAACAAAACATGGTCCATCTAATATTTTTTTTTTTAAAATTAAGTAAACAGACCTGAACTTGTTTACAAATTTGATGGGAAAATGGCCCACATCTGGGTCTTAGGGTTTTATTTCAAGGTTGTGATCAACATAAGTATCTATTTCCCATCTTAATACCAGTCTATGTGGAATCAATTTTAGTTGTGCTCAGTTATTCTTGTTCGTTCGTCCGTCGAGTCGACGAGGACCACTCTAGTCATCCGAGGGTTGTAGGGGCTGGTTCTGTTCTGTGTGTGCGCAGGTGGCTGATAAGGCCAATCCTTGCACGGAAGGTTCGTTTGCATAAAGGACAAGGGATAAGTGAGACATCTCCAGGAGGGTTGATGGCACGCGCTTTTCTGGCTTGCCTCTTCAGCTCCGCTGCAGCTGTCCTGCTAGATTCACACAACTTGGAGCCTTTGTGCACGGAGGAACGCCATGTGACTCGATCGCTGGCTGCTTGCTCCCAGAAATCAGGTTTTATGTTGAACGCTTTCAATGCAGCTTTCAGATTGTCTTTGAAGCATTTCTTCTGACCTCCGTGGGATCGCTGTCCTTGCTGTAGCTCGCCATAGAAGAGTCTCTTAGGCAGACGGTGGTCTGGCATGCGTACAACGCGTCCCGCCCAGCGTAGCTGAGACTGCATCAAGATGGTGTGGATGCTGGGGAGATCAGCTTGGGTGAGTACCTCAGTGTCTGGAACCTTGTCCTGCCACTTGATGTTCTGAATTTTCCTGAGACTTGTTGTATGAAAGTGGTTCAGCTTCCTGGCGTGGCGTTGGTACACCGTCCACGTTTCGCATGCGTAAAGTAGTGTGGGGAGCACAACTGCCCTGTAGACCTTTAGTTTGGCCTGGATGCTGATGCCTCTTCTATTCCAGACGTTGGTATACAGTCTGCCGAAAGATGCGCTGGCTCTGGCAATGCGGAGGTTCACTTCGTCTTCAATAGTTACGCTCTGTGACAGTGTGCTGCCAAGGTAGGTGAAGCTGTTCACTACGTTGAGTTTTTGGCCATTGACGGTGATGTTGGGCTCAACATAGGGCTTTCCAGGGGCAGACTGATGCAGGACTTCAGTCTTCTTGGTACTGATGGTGAGACCGAAGCTTGTGCAGGAGCTGGAGAACTTGTCAACGCTGCATTGCAGGTCGGCTTCTGAGCCAGCGTCGAGGGCGCAGTCATCAGCATATAGGAAATCCCTGATGGTGTCTGTCATAACCTTGGTTTTCGCTTGAAGCCTCCTGGGGTTGAACAGTTTTCCATCTGTACGGTTCCTGATGCCGACTCCAACATCTTCGTCTCTGAAAGCATTAGTCAGCATGGCGGAGAACAATAGACTGAGTAGTGTCGGTGCCAGAACACAACCCTGCTTGACGCCATTGGTTACTGGGAATGGCTCAGATGTCTGTCCATTGTCCTGGACTCGTGCCTGCATGCCGTCGTGGAAATGCTGCACCGTGGATATAAATTTTCCCGGGCATCCGTATTTGGCCATTACTTTCCCCAAGCCTTCTCTGCTGACAGTATCAAAGGCCTTTGTCAAGTCGACATAGATGGAGAAAAGGTCTGCGTTTTGCTCCTGACACTTCTCTTGTAGCTGCCTCGCAGCAAACACCATGTCGATGGTCCCACGTTTTTTCCGGAATCCACACTGGCTTTCTGGTAGGAGTCCCTGGTCAAGGTGTGTAGTGAGGCGGTTCAGTAGGATTCTGGCGAGTATCTTTCCTGCGATTGAGAGCAAGGATATACCCTGGTGGTTGTCGCAGGCTTGTCGGTTTCCTTTGCGCTTATATAGGTGGATTATGGAAGCGTCTTTGAATTCCTGGGGGATCGTCTCTTGCTGCCACATCAGTAAAAACAGTTGGTGGAGCCTTTCTATCAGGGCTGTGCCTCCTTCCTTGCCACTGGAGAGCAGACGTATCGCTTTCTGTGTCTCGAGCAAGGTTGGAGGCTCATCAAGTGCTTCGTTGATGGGTAATTGGGGGAGACCACTGATGGCATCATCGTTGATGGATGAGGGGCGATTCAGGACGCTGTCAAAGTGTTCAGCCCAACGTTCAAGAATCTTCTCTTTGTCAGTAATTAGTGTGTTCCCGTCTGCACTGAGAAGGGGGAATGATCCAGATGATGTAGGTCCATACACTTCTTTCAGGGCGTTGTAGAAGTTCTTCATGTCATGGCTGTCTGCATAACACTGGATCTCATCAACTTTGTTGCTCAGCCATGTATCTCGCATCCGGCGGAGTTTCTGCTGTACAGTTCTGCGTATATTGTTGTACGCATCTTTCCTGGAGTTTTAACTTGGGGTTGTTGAGGTAAGTTTGATGGAGGCGGTGTTTTTCATCCAGCAACTGCTTGACCTCGTCGCAGTTCTCATCAAACCAGTCTTGGTGCTTTCTGCTTGAGGGTCCTAGGATTTCCGAGGCTGTGCTGTAGACCATCTCTCTGAATGCTGCCCAGTCGGTTTCCACATTTTGATTGTCCAGAGGGGTGGATTTCAGACGCTCTTCCAGGGCATCCACAAGAGACTGTTTGGTACTGGTGCATTTCAGCTTGGTGATGTTTAGTCGTTTCCCTGTGGGCGTCTTTTGGGCTGAATGCGGATGGTAAGCTTGGTGATGATGAGGCGGTGGTCTGTCCAGCAGTCGGCGCCGCACAAGGACTTGGTCACACGCACATCCTGTCTGTCCCTCTTCCTGACAATGACGTAGTCGATGAGATGCCAGTGCTTAGAGCGAGGGTGCATCCATGACGTCCGGTTACGGGTAGGGAGGCGGAAGACTGTATTGGTGATCAGCAGTTCATGCTCGGCGCAAGTCTGGAGCAAAAGGAGGCCGTTGCTGTTACAGTGACCCACTCCATGCTTTCCTAGCACTCCATCCCAGGCAACGTGATCACAGCCTACTCTCGCATTGAAGTCGCCAAGAATGACGAGCTTATCTGCCATTGGAACGTCAGCAATGACGGAGTGAAGATCCTCATAGAACTTGGCCTTCACTTCATCCGGGTTTGTCATGGTTGAAGCGTAGCAACTGATGATGGTAAGGTGCTTTCTTCCAAACAAGAGGTGGAGTTTCATGGTCATGAGTCTGTCGTTTACTCCCTTGGGAGGTCCAGCCAATTTGCCAATCAGTGCTGTCTTCACTGCAAAGTTGTGCTCAGTTATATATTGAGAGGAAATATTTATCTCTATTATTCATTGGAATTATAAAGTGTTCATTATTGTTTTGGACAAAATCACTATTTTGGGATTACTGTTAATTCGTTCAAAGACAGTCGGGACTATATAATTGTGATCCATCAATTTTTTGGGCACATCAGCACATTCAATATTACAATTCATTCTGATCATCACTGGAATTAGTTTGAAACACTCACTTCTTTTGGACGGTTGATATAACTTTTTGGATTATTTAGGATTAAAATTTACAACACTTTCAGTTTTTTAAGTCTTCGCTTTGTATTCTTGGGAATAAAATTATTTGTTGAATTTTACTAAACTTGTTTTCGCTCTTTTCTCTTACTTAGTGTAAGACTATAGAGTCGTAATTATAATTTCTAGCCTGTTGTTGTTCTCTGATTACGGAGTTCCACGTTTGTACGATAGCTCAGATAGATCATTGTATGTTGCAATTTTAATTTCAATTACATTTACTTTTGCCCAAAACAAAATTAATAATTAGAAGTTATGTTAAATGCTTACCAAATCATAACACATCTTCTGACTGCTTCTCTCATCATGAAACAGACAGTGAATATAAAGTTTGAGAGGATCTACATTTCTTTTCTGTTATGTTGACAGAGAAGACCATGCTGAACATATTTCCTACGTTTCTTACGCAGCATCATAACACTTGTCAGGCTAATTCTGGGCGAATCAAGTGTGATGTTCTATAATGTTGTTTTGGCTGATAAGTCCATAATTCTCTCTCCCTCGTAATGTAGACGTACAATAAAGTAATTCCGCTCCTGTATCTGTAATCTTATAATTGTTCAATTGATTCTATAATAACTTTATCGTGCTGCAGCACTGGAAACAAACTGATTCAAGTTCGAATTCCAGTTTAAAGCTTCATATCACTTAAGAGGCTTTTTAAAATGTAATGTTAAAGCTACAATCCGAGTATGAGTACATGGATACAATGAAAACTTAGCTAATATAATCTGAGAGTCTAATAGTGTTCTTACTATTTTATCACAGACCACAAACTGAATAGCTTCTCAGTGATTCACTCATTTCACCCTGGTCAATCTTGCATGATCTAACTTAATAAGGTAATTATAAATGTTTGTATGTCGTACATTTCGTTGTAGTCATTTAACATGACAAGATCTTCACTTCCCTAAGAAATGTTCAATGTCGTTGACAACAATTCTATCTAAATTATTAACACATATTTATTACATCTCATTTAATCTTCATATCAAGCAGATCAAATACCACCCGATATGGTCAAAGTATTTGGACTTAGCTTAGGAATTATTAACTATAATGTTGGTTCAGGTTTTCCGTGAATCACTTGTAATGCAGTTATATGTTTTTGTGGGTTTTTTTCTGAAAAGGCACGATTAGTTACAAAACTTTTCATTAAATATGCACCTTATCTCCCGTCATACGTACCCTGAAGATATAATCGTATGCCTGTTCATCACAATGTAGATATAAGTCGTTCTGTTTAGGCTGCAGTTGTTTTTCAAATTGTTGAGTATTTTATGGGGGAGAGGATGTATTTAGTGAGAAACTACCATCCAGATTTTTTAAATACCGAGTTTGGTGACTTTATTTTCTTTATCTTTCATCCAAGTAATCCAATGCCATCGCTCTGTTTTCATTTAACTCTGCAGATGTTCCATGTAATTTTCCCATGGATTTGTTATGCTCTTGTCTTTCATTTTAGGTTAAATCTGGAGCTAATAATTTGGACAGATAGCTGATTCCTGAAAATGTTGATCATTAGCTATTTTTCTCAATATATCACTTCTGACCTGCCAATCTGCTCTGCAGATGTGACGCTAATTATCGATCTTTAAAATCTACCTTTGTTAATAGACTTTCTGATTATTGTAATTATTTCCAAAATCTTTTTCTCTTTAAATTTCTTCCCTTTCTAAAAACCTTGTTAATTATTAAATGTTTACCTTTGGCAATGCTCCGTCGTGTTGCCTTCCTGATATATTTTTTATTATTTCTGATTGCATTTTATATCGCCTTTTGATCTGTAGTACTTGTTGAAAATAATCGTACTAAACTGCACATGGTTTATTTTATTGTCATTGATGGCCCTCATTATTATGTCGTCAATACTGTTCAGTTCTCTACTGGCAGATATTTAGCTTCTAATCAGTTGGTATGGATGTAATATCAGATGGATTAGGTATTATGTATGTAGTTGCTCCTTTGGATTTTTTCGTGGGGTTGTTTCAATAGCAGTGTTGATATTTCTTTAGCTTCTTGTAGGTTTATTTTTGTTGCTTTCCAATTAACCCATTAAAAGCCAAACGAGTAACATCACTAGTAGCTATCCACGAAACGCCTAATACAGCTGTTATTCCACTCTTGCCGTTTGAAGCCATCACACAATGCGAACTTTTCCTTCTTTCCTCACACCTGTACGATTTGATTTGTTGGTGTTGATGATGTTTTTCGTGTCAGTCGACATTTTACTGCGAGTAAACGCTAAATATTATTAGATTATGTTTTCCTTCTCTCTTCAGTGTTAACAATCTTGTCCATATGCAATGGTATGAAGCTGTCTATTGTGCAATAGGTGGGAGTGAAACAATTAGTTCTACAACTTCTCCAGTATTCGTGTTTGATGGTGGGTCTATATTATATCATTCTCTAAAGCGTTCTGTAGGTAACTGTGACAGCGGATTTAAATCATGTATGGCAAGCAAAGTTAATATTTACTGTTTCACTAGATATTGGTCTGTAGCAATAAGCTATGATGTGCATATGATAACAAAAGCAGTACTTTGCTTCGCTTTTGGCGAGGCATGTCCTTGTTATAACCTAACTTTTCCCTGAAAGGTTAAAGTAGTCAGGGATTGTGGTATATGCTGACAAGGTCTTCTCATATTGAACTGCGTCGTGCTGTTGTTCTTGAATGGTGTTGATTTTCTTATTCACCTGCATCACATTTGTACTTGCTTTGTCATTTTGTCAGTTTTAAAACAGAAACACATTTATTCTTTGGCAGAGAAAACATATACCGAACACAACTCCACCGCCACGTACCAAATAATATAATGGACACATGTAGCATATGCTACTGCTTATAAATGTTTTAGTCTTTCTTTCAATGATTATCGTCTTCTATTATGGACTTTACTCCATGATAGACAGACTTTATTCAAATTAGAATTACCAAACAAATTTCTTGGCAGCGGTACAAATGCATTATCAGCAAAACAACCACATTTTGTTTATTCATTAGGCATTATTTCTCCATTTTATGTCTTTCTTATATGCTGTTGGTCTAATGAAATTTTCTTCTTCAAATGAGCATTTCTTCGAAGCAGCAATAACCTTCAATTCAATCAAATGGCAACCACAGGCAATCTCAAATTGATTGGTACAGTTTCAGTAAAGTGTCTGATACAATTAGAAGACAAGTAATCATTTTGCAGTTCATTTGGTACACTGTCTAAATAATTGATAAAAAGATATTTACTAATCAATAATATCGCTATGTAGCTTGCAATATTTGACAATGATTTGGACATTTGTACAGCTCTGGCATTACTAACACTTCTTATATCTGTTTTATTTCGTTTTTATTAATCC